>PVLC010008577.1:0-43897 GCA_004027655.1 Graphiurus murinus | reverse complement strand
TCAACCTAAAATAATCATTAGTTTTTCTGTATGCCAACCATGAATCCACTGAGAAAGAAATACAGAAACAATTCCATTCACAGTAACCTCAAAACCAATAAAAATACCTAGGAATAAACCTAACCAAGGAGGAAAAAAAAAACCTTCTACAATGAAAATTATCAAACGCTAAAGAAAGAAATTGAAGATTTTAGAAGATGGAAAGATCTCCCTTGCTGTTGGATAGGCAGAATAAATATTATCAAAATGTCCACTCTATCAACAGTGATCTACAGAGTCAATGCAATCCCTATCAAAATAACAATGTCATTCTTCATAGACCTAGAAAAATCAGTCATAAATTTCATATAGAGAAACAAAAGACCCAGAATAGCCAAAGCAATCCTCAGCAATAAGAAGCATGCAGGAGGCATCACAATTCCTAAGTTTAAACTATACTACAGAGGTATAGTAATAAAAACAGCATGGTATTGGCACAAAAACAGGCACATAGACCAGTGGAACAGAATAGAAGATAAATAAATCCACACACTTATGACCAATTGGTATTTGACAAAGGTTCCAGACACATATTTTGGAGAAAAGACAGCCTTTTCAACAAATGGCCTTGGGAAAACTGGTTATCCATTTGTAGAAAAATGGAAATAAATACTTACCTCTAACCCTGCACAAGAGTCAACTCAAGATGGAAAGAATACCTGCACATTAGGCCAGAGACTGTGAAGCTAGTAGAGGAGGCATAGGTTTAACACTAGAACATATAGGCACAGGTAGAAACATCCTTAACAAGACTCCCAAAGTTCAGGAAATTAAAACAATAGAACTAAGTGGGATGGCATAAAACTAAAAAGTTTCTGCACATCAAAGGAAACCAGCAAGAGTCTAAAGGGAAAGCCTACAGAATAGGAGATCTTTGCCAGCTATCCCTCTGATATCTAGAATATCCAAAGAACCTAAAATACATTACACTTAAAAATAATCCAATCAAGTAATACTTTCACAAATATATCAAAGTCAATCACTAAACTGAACTTGAGGAACGAGGGTGAGGGAGTGGGGTGGGAATTGGGGAAGGGGTTAAATGGGAAATGTGTACATATATGCCTTTATTAGCTGTACCTAACAAAGATGTATGATTATAATGCACCAATTAATAAAAATTAAAAAATATAAAAAACTGAATTGAATAGACACTTCACAAAAGAAAAGATACACATGGCCAATAGATCCATGAAAAAATGTTCAACATCATTATCAATCAGAGATGCAAATCAAAACTACACTGAGATTCCATCTAACCCCAATCTGAACAGCAATTATAAAGAAGTCAAATAACAAAAAATGCTGGGGAGGATGTGGGGAAATAGGTACTCTTCTACACTGTTGGTGGAATTGCAAACTAGTTCAGCCACTATGGAGATCAGGGTGGCAATTCCTCAGAAAACTGGGAATGGATCCACCATATGATCCAGCTATACCACTCCTGAGTATCTTTCCAAATGGCATTAAATCAAAGAACTACAGTAATATATGCATACCCATGTTCATAACATGACAATTCACAACAGCCAAATTATGGAATCAACCTAGTTGTGCATCAACAGATGGATTACAAAGTTATGGGAAATACACACAATGGAATTCTACTCAGCAATAAAGAAGAACAAAATTGTGTCATTTGCAAGAAAATGGAAGGACCTGGATAATATTATGTTAAATGAGATTAGTCACAGAAATTTAAGGGGTATATGTTTTCTCTAACATGCACAAGCTAGGGAGTAACTGGGATACCCGAAGGACTCCAGACAACGAAGGAGAAACCTTGGTCAGCCAGGGAGGTGTTCTAAGGGAAGGGGAGAGGGAAGACTGAGGTTTATCAATGGAAATACTATCATTGACTATGTGTACGTATGTGAATATGCCAAAGTCAATCTCAATACTTGGTATTGGAAAGTGGGGGAAATGGCGAGGCTGGTGAGGGGGGCTCACCAAGTGCTCTGTACATATGTCACTGTCAACATGATTTATGTTATTATGTGAGACTATAATGCAACAATAAAAGCACATTATAAAAATAAAATGAAATAAAAATGAAAAATAATAATTTAAGAATAGTTGATGTCAATGATAATGACAAATGCAATGACCATTTGCTGAACATCTGTTATGTGCTAGGCACTTTGATAAAGTAGCTTATATTTTTTTCTCATTGAATCTTCACAGTAACTCTCTAAAGTAGGTGATATTATCTGCATTTTATAGGTGAGATAGGAAAGGATGAGATGTCACTATATAAATGCCAAAAGATCACACAACTGGCAACAGATGGAGATGGGAATCAACTTCGGTTTTGTTGGTTCCTAGAACATCAACCATATGGGAGTAGAAATGTTTACCTGTATTATTTACTGTAGTATCTATAGCATACAAATGATGCACAGCAAAAGATAGGTGCTCAATTATTATGATGATTATTATTATTTTTTGCATTACTAAGGAATACCTAGGATACTAAGAATAACCAGGAGCAAATATACCCTAGTCCTATTTTTTATTCTTTATTTTGAAATAGGGTCTTACTAAGTTGCAGAGGGCCTCACTAAGTAACTTAGGCTGGTCACCAACCTGTGATCCTCCTGTCTTAGCTTCCCAAGTACTGAGATTACAAATGTGTGCCACCATATCTGGCTCAATTAACATTTTAAGATCCATGCATGAATACAGTGTGCATGGTGGCACACACCTCTATTCCTAGTACTTGGGAGTCTCAGGCAGGAAGATCACAAGTTCAAGACTAGCCTCAGCAACAAAGTGAGGTCCTCAGCAACTTAGTGAGGTCCTGTTTCAAAATAAACAATAAAATAGGGAGGGCTCGGGGTATAGCTCACAGCTAGGGCCCCTGGGTTCAATCCCTGGTACGGGGAAAAAAAGATCCATGCATGAATACTAGAACCTATTTACTTAATCATCATACACATATTAATTCATAATATCACTCATTATGTTAATAATTAAGGTAATACAATCATCTCAATTCATATGATCATGATCATATGGTATTTCTTTTTTCAAAGATGAATATATATATGTATATAATTTAAGTATTCAACTGAATATGCTTTTATGGAAATATTTATTTCATTTCTTAAAATTATAGAAATAAAATGATATTAGGGGGTGGTGCATACTTATACCCAATTATGAAAATGGGTATAAGTGTCTATTTGCATAGAACATAGAAAACATCAGAAAATTTTTAAGAAGTAGTTGCTGTAGAAATTAAATATTTCTGTTACAGAGTATTTAGAGGTAAAGTGAAACTAGGAATGCTGGTTTAGATATATAAGTGCTAGAGAATATAAATAATACATATTACATAATGTTTAACCAAGTTGCTTCAGTAGACCCCAAATAAATTAAAGTAATTCTGCACCACTTCATAATAATACCCTTTCAAGTCATCCTCTCATTCTTTTATATATATATACATATATACATAAATATATTCAATATATATACATAGAATATATATATGTATATATATGAATGCTCTGTAGATTTGACTGTAATTTAAAATTGATATTAAAAACTCTGTAACAGTAGAAAAGCAAATATCGAATTGATATTTTCTATCAACATAAATGTTCCTAAATTAAATGGCTCATGCAAATATAAAAATTACTTAGGTAAGAAAGCTTACCATATTTTCATTAACTTTCTATGTAATTGAAATTTAGGTCTTCAGATATGATGTGGAAGGTATAATTCTTTCAAACTAGAAAAAATTTAGAAAGCTATTGGTGGTTGTTATTTTTAATCTTCTTTTTATTTTATACATCTTTTCCATAAAGGAATAATAGAATGCCACCCCATATGGTTTTTAGTAGCTGATTCTCTAATAAAGACTACTTAAAATGAGAACAAACATGTGGCCTGAGAAAAGTTTGTGACCTCACCTTTAAAATTAAACCAGACACTACATTTTCTGGGACTTCTTTTTTTTTTTTTTTTTTATTCTACATTTTGTGAAAAAATACAATTACATTCCCTATGCAAAAGCGGAAAGCCAGTCCCCAATTTAACACATTAGAACAACCTGCTAGTTTTATAGAATTGTCTTCACTGGTTGCTTCAGTTATTTTTTTTTTATTTTAAAGAGGGAATAGTTGGCAGAATATCATATACTTTGATTGCCTTTTTATTCATCCTCATTTTCTATAGACGTGTATTTTCCTCATTTATTTTATGAGCCAGTTGACGTGGTATACTTTTATGTATCATTTGTTTTTATTGAACTGTAATCTGCATTAGCAAGAATGTCTTATTTTAAAGAAAGGACAGAACTTAAGAGTTTCTCATTAAATTCTCCATGTTGAAAATCTAGATTTTCATTCTAATACAACTTTTAAAGAATGTTGATCAACCTTTGTCTTAAACCAGCTTTCATTTCTTTGAAAGTATTACTTATTACTTTCAAAGTATTTTTTTACATTAAATGTAACAATGCCTTATAATGCCATAGAATAACAAGGAATGCTACTCATATAAGTTCTCTAACCTATCTGGCATACCATTTCTCTAAAGGACAAGCTAGCAAAGGGTTTGGCTGTCCCCCTGACATATCAGCTGCAAGTCTGTTCCTCATAAACATTCATGTTTTCCTCTCTTCCTGGGCACAGAGATAGTACATATTTACCAGCCACCATTTCTTCTAGGGATGGACATGTGCCTGAGTTCTGGCTAATGAAATATGAGGTGTGAGCAAAAGTAATGACTAATACTTTAAAGATTGCCTCTTAAAAACTCCCCACCTACCTAAGTATGGTGGTGCATACCTGTAATCCAGTACTTTGTAGGCTGAGACAGGAGGATTGCAGGTTCTAGGTCAGCCTCAGAAAATTAGTGAGGCCCTAATAAAAAAAAGTAAATATTTTATTTTCCAAAAAATAAAATAGGACTGAGAGTATAGCTTGGAGCTGGAACACCCCTGGGTTCAATCCCTAGCAGCACACACACACAAAAACACAAGAACAAAAAACCTTCCCACCTATGAACCTCAATCTCCAGCCTCATCCACTGGCTAGAAGAGTACAGATCCAATAATGGAAAGAATCTACTAATTCATTCCAAGCACTATGATGCAATCATAGAAAATACAAAGAAATTGAAACCACATCAGCATATTAGATATGCTGATTATTGTTTCTCAGAACAGAGCCCTTGACAAGGCATTTCTGTCCATGTTTTCCCTGTTCCCACACCCACTTCTTATACCCATAGTTAGTTGAATCAGAATTGGATATCTAACCTCAGAGGCAATTATACCCTCTCTCAGAATTCTAGACACAGAAACAGACAGCTAGGCAAGTAGAGATGCAAGGTCATGTTGAATCTAGAATGAAGTTGGACCATAGAACATATGTGCACAGAAGAGCAGAAATTACAGTCATGCGGCCCCAGAAGGAAACAGAATGATGGAGAGAATTATATCTTTTATTGGGTTTGTCTATATTTATTGACCTTTTGTTCACTGTGAGAGCACCTAAAAGGTTGTCTGTTCTTAGTTATCACAAAATTTCTATGGCAAATCAATTTTCCATGTTGGGAAAAACAGAACTCATATATATGGATATGTATGAACATTCATATACATATATAAAATACAATAGCCACAATCCTGTGCTGTCCTTTCCCACCCCAAAACTAAAACAAATAGAACTTTTAATACCAACACCACAGAGATCTAATTTTAAAGGAAACACATAGAAATATTAATAGTAATTATTTTCAGGTACTAGAACATGCAGTTTTTTTCCATTCTATCTACTGTTGAAGATATACTGCTTTTCTAAGATCCTTCATGACCTGTCCTCTGTGGACCTGTCAGCCTCACTACCGCTATTGTCTTCAATGCCCTCTATGCTTCTGGCCATCCTATGTCAGGTTAATCTTCCCAAATATGCTTTTTTTTTTCAGGCTTTTGTGTCATTTTAAGCTTTTTGGCAAAGAATAATTATCAAAAGAGTTGAGAAATTCCCAAAAGTAGTATAGGTCTAACATAAGACAGAAGAATGAATAAAAAGTGAACATATAGAGAACAAAGAATAATGGAGTGGAGAAAGGAGTAAGATAAGAAAGGAAATGTGCATAGGTAAAAAATTAGATAATGGTTATATTTGTAAGGATAGAAGATCTTATGTCAGTTGCTTCAGGGGTTCTTCCTTTGCTATAGATTTTCTAGATCATATCTAAATAGTAAGGAATCATACACTATATTTTTCTATATTTCTGCATTCCCAGCAAAGAAACCAATTGAACATAGTACTAACTGGATATATAGTCAATGTGTCAAAATACATTCCTCTGCTTACGTCTCTCACAAAGAAATGCAGAATAAAAGTTAAATGGATATAAAATTATACCAAGAGTCATCATTATATTAACAGGAAAGCAGTGGAGGAAGTTTAAAGCTAAATGGATTTAGTTTAGTGGCTTTTGATCTGAATTACAGTATAAACTGAAGAATTATTTAAGTCCTTCAACAAAGGCCTTAGAAGAAAGGAATAGGAAGATGGAAGATGGGAAAGTAAACATGAACCCATAAGAGTCTGAAGAGGGGTTGACTAAAAAGTGAGCCAATACAATAGATTCTGCTTTACCAGTACCAAGACTAGGTTGGGAAATATTGATGAAAAACAGTGTTTTAACTGGGTAATAAGAGTGAGTTTCTAGCCGGGCGTGGTGGCGCACGCTTGTAATCCCAGCATTCGGGAGGCTGAGACCGGAGGATCCGGGTTCGCAGCCAGCCTCAGCTTCCTAGTGAGGCACTCCACAACTTAGTGAGACCGAGTTTCAAAATAAAGAATAAAAAATAGGGCTGGGGGTTTGGCTCGGAGGTAGAACGCCCCTGAGTTCAATCCCTAGTACCGCAAAAAAAAAAAAAAAAAAAAAAAAAAAAAAGTGAGTTTCTCAACTGTGGATGAATTGGCCCATGGAGAATATTTGGTATTGTCTGGAGAAATTTGGGGGTTTCCCCAATCATATAGTGAGTAAAGGTCAGAGATGCTACTAAACATCCTACACTGATATAACTATTGATATAACAATGCATTACTCAGCCTGAAATATCAGTAGTGGCAAGGTTCAGAAACCTTGGTCTAAAACTATTAATTTGACTAGAGCATGTAGTTTTGCATATTCAACATCTTTATGGAAGATAATCTGTCACTCTAAAGTATTTAAGAAAACTTTTTTTTTTGACCAGGCACTCATGACCTTATTTTTCTCCCCAAGTTCAAAACTATTTCTCGTTGAGACTATTTTCACTCAGGACTGTCATATTATCCAAACAAATACCTTGAATCTTAGAGTCAGAGACCATATACAACTTACTCATAATTACCTCATATATTTACCCTCGCTGACCAAATGTGGGAATCACTGTAAAATAGGGAGAACAGACAACATTTTAAATTGTTTTTAAAACTGTTTTACAAATTGTACTCATAATGAATCTGTCACAATACATAAACTCAAAACCTGAACTGCTGATTAAAGCATGCAAAATATATAATAATCACACTACCTGAAACATTAGCTCCTCTCAGATTATACCACCTAAGAACAGTCAAATTCAGCTTTGTGTTGTGCTTTAAAGCTCAGCACTATAATCCCACTTGTACACAGCAGAATTTTTGGAAACCAGGCCTGCCTTCCACTGAAATGTTCTTTCCCTCCTTCATTGTTGTGCAGATTAAAGAGTGTAGAGAAGAAACACATTGGTTCATTTTTATTATTTAGGGATAGCATCGGGAGATAAGCAAAGTAAGGTCAACTCCAAGAGTCTAGTGAAATTGCTGGGCGTGGAAGTGCACTTGTTATTCTAGTACTTGGGAGGCTGAGACAGGAGGATCACAGGTTCGAGGCCAGTCTCAGCAATTTGGTGAAACCTTCAGCAACTTAGCAAGACTTTGTTTCAAACTAAAAAACAAAAAGGACTAAGGGTGTAGTTTGGAGGTAGAATGCCCCTGGGTTCAATTCCCAGTATAGAAAAAAAGAGTATAATGAAGAAAAAAAGAGTATAATGCACTCCTTTGGACTCTATGTATGCATTTGGATGTGGCAGATACATTAAACCTAAATTTATTCTCTCTATGAATTATTTTCAATACTTAGAGAAATATCATCATGGATTCATAGCATAGAAATGGTCAATTGGAACTTAAACCCAGTATAGACTATATTTTTATCTTTTCATGGAAAACACAAAATGAAGTTACATTTATTGTATAATCAGAGTGAGAGAAGGCATGGAAATTCTACTGCAGTTTCATAATGTGAACAACTTCAAGGAAGATTACTAAATAAGGTGTTGGGTTTTGTTTTTAAAATGCATTTATTTAACAAAGTTTTATTGAGCACCTATTGTGTATCGGGTAAAACAACTTCATGTATTAGTCTCATTGACCTAAGATTGCCTCCTTTCCTATCTTCCCTACCATTATCATTATCACTTGACAAACAGAGAAGGATAGTTTCTTCTTCATTTCCTCTTGGCTATTGAAAATTCTGAAGGAATCACATTTGTTCAACTTAACCTTATTTCACTTGTTTGGGAACCTCACTTAGAATTACTAAACTTGCAATTAATTTGCAATTGGAAAGCTTAGTTGATAAGTATTCTTTTAGTAGAGGAGCAAGCAACAAGAAAGTAAGTCACAGATCAACAGAGATTGTAAAACCAGAAATGATCTCAAATATTGGCCTGCATTCCTTCACCTGACTACTGAGGAAAATGAAATTGAGATGAAGAAACAGAGGTTATCAAAATTACACAACTATTTATTGGCAGAATTGGTATTGGACTCAAGATTTCCAACTCAAAATCCAGTGCTTTTCTACCTCCTCAAATCAGGCCATTTAAAATTTGCAAAGGATATTGTGGGCCTCTAGACACTTCATTCATTCTACACTATCCCTTATATCTGGAGCATTATACAACCAAAATTCATGCCTGAAGTGACAACTCTGACATAATACATGATTTTTAATTACAAAAGATTAAATTATGATCATCTAGATTTAAATGGAAAGTGTATTCATACTTAAGAAAGGTTTTCAAAAAGAATGGCAATTTTTGAAAAGTTCTCGTTAACCTTAAGCCAATCACGAAATCCAATTATCCAGATTCCCCAAAGTTTTCTAGGCATTTAGGTTCATCAAGATTTTAATATAAAAAAGAAAAGGAAAACAATCAAAAGAAAAATATTTTAATGTAAGTAGAATAAATGCTAGATTATATCTCCAGGCAGGTAAATTTAACTGAACTACAAGTATCCACCAGAAGGGAAAAAAAAGAGATGTCTTGGGGTACTTTACAAAACAGTGAAGCATTATTCTAGTGCAGTTTTTGGATCAATTGTACGGAGACTTGCATTCCCCCGCCAACTCTTATTGCAACTGCCAGCAGAATGTGTTAATAAAATCCCCCAATATCCACCCAATATTCAGTTACTTATCTTCATACTGGGCACAATTTCTATTAAATCCAATTTCCAGGGTTGTTTAGAGTTTGAAATGAGACAAAATATGAAAATATTTTGGACAATTGAAAATTATACATACATATTTACATATCTATATGCCTTTATGTACACACATATACATACTTGCACAGACATATATTGTCTAAAATCTGAGTTTAGGACTTTGACAGAAAAATATTTAGTTACTAAAAAGCAAGCAGCCATGCTGCTATAAAATTGATCTCAGTGAATGATACTATTCATTTTGTTAAATGACAAAATTTGAAAGATTAGACTGTCATACATAAAAGGCAACTATTTTAGTTGAAAGTTTGTGGAAATAGAAGACTGAATATTTTAAGCTAAAATAAATTCAATTCACTCAGGTGGTTAATATAATGTTGCACTTGATATTTTTGTAGTTGACTTAGAAATAGTCATAAATTAGCATCTATTTTGTCGATGCAAGTACTGAGCATATATTCATCACTATTCAGTATTTTAATCAGCAACAAGGCACTGCCTAATGTTTTGTGTGTTTGAGATGAAGACGAGAAGTATGAGTTATACGTATGTTTTGGCCAATGATGGCCACTTGCCTTTGAAAGTATGACTTATATTTGAGAGCCAACTTTAAATAAGGGTGGGAGGGTATAATACCACCTTCTACTATGAGAATAGTCAAGGCCAATTTTTTTGCACAGAGAAGATTTATTAATCCCCAAAGGTTGTTTCATCATAAGTTGTGTGCTTTTGTTGGGACTTGAGAACTTGGGAAGCCTGTACTGCTATCCGGAATCATGCTACTTCTTTAGACTTATGTGACCATTTCTGCACATTTCTATGTTCTTTAGCCTTAAAATTTGCTCTCTGAGTTGATCTGCCCATTACTTCCTGTCCATAATATCACCTTCTTGATGACCACTGTATACCTCCTTATGGAATATTGTTATCCTTTTATTCCTCTTCCAATTGATATGAAATCTACTGTCACATTTCAATAGAATAATCTATCTTTTGTTTCCATTTTCTTACTTCTTATTAATTTTTCAATCCCAATGCAGTGTAGCTCAAATCTTACCACTTTACTGACATTGACTGCTTAAATGTTTGTAACTGACAGAGTCAATCAATGGTCTCTTCTTATCCACATTTTATTTGACTCTGTGGTATTTGAAAATTATGATCATCACCTCCTTGAAATGTTCACCTCTCTAGTTTGTGCTTTTGCATAATTATTCCTCAATCATCTTTACTAGCTTTTTCTCCTCCTTAGACTCCTAAGATATAAGTGTTCCTTGGTTTGGTTTATGGTCTCCTCTTATCCTTACATTAAACTCTAAGTTATTCAAAAATTTCTCCATATTTCACAGAAGTTCAATTACTATGTCTACCAATGAAACTCTTAATATCCATGTCTATCATGAGCTCTGCAATCAGATACTCATGAGTTGAACTGATTCCACTACTTACTAACTTGTGACCTTATGGCATGTTGTTCAACCTTTTGGCACCTCAGTTTTAAAATCTATAAGTTGGAATAAATGTGGTAATTGCTTAGTAAAATGGTTCGCACATAGTAACCATTTACTAATTGGTAGGTGAAAATCTTTCTTTTTTTGTTTCTTCCCCCCTGATCCATATTTTCAATTATTTATTGGATATTGGATATTTCAAACTAGATGTCTCAAACATATGTTCCATTATTTCTAAAGAAAAACTAATTTTCTGCTTGTATCAGCTTCTGTTCCTGATTTCAAATATCTACTCCATCTATAGTTTCCTGCTTAGTTATTCTGTCTGTGTCATCCTACAAAATTTTTGTCAGAGTATGAACCAAGTGTTGAAGAGTCAAAGTAAGAAAAGATAGAGTTCTTTATTCAAGTTGCCATGGGGAATAAAGACAAGTAAATAAAAGACTGAGGATGTAAATATAAAACGGACTGAGATCCTGGTAGACACATGTGCTATGAGACCACAGATTAGGAGTTTCTATATGAAAGTTGAAGTAAGGAGGTTGCTACAGTCTGAATGTTTGAGTTCCTCTAAAATTAATATGTTGAAATCTAATCCCCAATGTGTTGGTTTTAAGAGGTGAGGCCTTTGTGAGGCAATTAGGTCCTGGGAGCTCCACATTTGTGAATGGGATTCGTGCCCTCACAAAAGAGACTTCAGGGAATCTGTTATGCCATTCAAGGACATAACAAGAAGATGCCATCTATGATGAACAGGCCTTCACCAGACAGCAAATACACTGATATCTTGATCTTAGACTTCCCAGCCTTTATACTTGTGAGAAATACATTTTTGTTGTTCATCAATTTCCCAATGTAATGTATTTTGTTAAAACAGTTTGAACTAAGTCAGAAGTGAAGGCAGTTAAAGAAAGTCTTCTAAAACATATCTCTGACTCCTCCTCTCTCCATTCTTCCAAATCACATCTAGCCAGACCCCAAGTACTGCAAAGTTATCTGCCTCACTAAAATTTACATTTTAGAGGAAAGACTATTTCTCCCACTAGAGTGTAAGCTCATTAAAGGCAGGGTTTTGTTTGATTTGTTCTTTGTTGTAACTTTAGCAACTAGAACAGTACTGGCAAATGAGAGATGAATAATAAATACTTGTTGAAATTTGTTGGAAGCTTATCTTCGCTAAAATTAATTCATCATATTATGTATGATAAACTTTTTCACTCAAGACTTAACCTCAGCTTATCTTTTGCTTTAAAAGCTACAAACATTTCTGTATTGTGGAATTAATAAAGAACCAGCTGAAGTCTCCCAAAGGACACACACACACACACACACACACACACACACACACACACACCTGTAGAAAATTAGAATAGTTGACAGGAAAATAATTTTCTTCTACTTCAAATATATTTCATGTTTTTAGTAAAAATATAACAGACAAGTATCTATTAACTTGACATGGTAAGGAATATATTTATTATTTATTATGATTAGCTGGATAAGTAACATTGTAGTCAATGAAGTTGTTAAAACTATGTTTTCAGCCTGGCATGGTGGCATATTGCTTGTAATCCTAGTACTTGGGAGGCTGAGACAGGAGGATCACAGGTTTGAGACCAGTCTTAGCAACCTAGTAAGACCATGTTTCAAAACAAAAATAAAAAGGACTGGGGCATGTAGCTTGGAGGTATAATATCTCTGGGTTCAATACCTAGTACAAAAATAAAATTTAAAAAAACCCTTGTTTTCCCCTGGGCATGGTGTTGTACCCCTGTAACCCTGGTACTTAGGAGGAAGCTTAGGAGGATGACAGGTTTAAGGCCAGCTTCAGAAATTTGGTGAGGCCCTCAGCAACCTAGTAAGATCCTGTTTCAAAATAAAAACAAATTTAAAAAAAGGTCTGGGAGTGTATATCAGAGATAGAAAACTCCTGGGTTCAGTTGACACACTATCTCTCTCTCCTTCCCTCCCTCCTTCCCACCCTCCTTCCCACCCTCCTTCCTTACCTCACTTCCATCTCTCTCCCCTCATCATGCAACCACTATCTACAAGGTAAGAATAGAGCAATCACCACAGGGGACCAACCATGCTGGCACTTTTGGACTTCTAGCTTCCAGGCTATGAGAAAATAAGTTTCTATTGTTTGAGCCACTCAATCCATGATATTTTGTTATGGCAACCTGAACCAAGAGGGTAGGCTATATATCATCTTTTTTATATCTAAGTTTATACCTCTAGTTTTTGGTGTGTAGTAAGCATGTGTCTTTTATTATCATTTGAAACAGCCCAATGTTCCTAATATAAACATTTATTTTCTCTTTGTACTATATAAATTAAATAATAAGTTGTATATGTGTATACATTTCAGTACATCAAAAAACTTTATTAGCTATCAAAGTTAATGATTATAAACACCACAATTATTGTGCCAGTCAGCAAGATCTCTGTTCATAATCATGTAATCATCTCTTATATTCATCTGTTTCCTTCATAATGCTTGCATTTAGCCACTGTGATATCACCCCATAACCATATGATTGAAGTAAAATAAAGTATCCAATTAATAAAGGAATGTGATGATGATATCTATCTATCTATCTATCTATCTATCTATCTATCTATCTATCATTTATCTATCTCTGTCTCTCTCTTTGTGTCTGTCCCTCTGTGTGTGTGTGTGTGTGTGTGTGTGTGTGTGTGTGTGTGTGTGGACAGGAAGATCACAGGTTCAAGGCCACTCTTAGCAACTTAGTGAGACCTTGTCTCAAATAAAAAAATAAAATACGGCTGGGGGTATAGCTCAGATGTAGAATGCCAGTGGGTTCAATCTCCAGTACCAAAAAGAAGAAAATAAAAACTTGTGTTTGCTCTTGCTCAAAAACATATATTCTGTTTTAAATGTATAATCTGAAGTAGGGAATTATATGAGTATACAGTGAGGGAGAGTAAAAATGTAGGTGCAGAAATTCCTCTAACATTTAAATTTTAGTTGCTATATCAATATATTACCAACTCACTTGTTTCATCATTAATTTTTTTATTGTGTTTTATAAAAACACTTAAATGTGTGCAGCTATTTTCTTATGTTGAAAAGACCTGGGAAGTTTAAAACATCATAGTAAATAATCAATATTAATTTTTTTTCATATTTTAAAATTTATTATTTGGTACATTGTAATTTTACATTATTGGGATATAGAGTGACAGAAAAATACATGCACTAAATACATTCCCTAAAATACCTGTTTTCATTCACATATAAACTTCTAAATAAATATTATCCATATTAAAATCAGATATCATCCTTCATGAAATCTTCTTTCCTTTTAACATGAAACAAATTATGCTTGTGTATATTTTTAGTTTCAAATGAACCCAAGAATAGTGTCAATTATTTTTTAAAGTATGTTTAAAAATAATGTGGAGGGAAATGCACCAAGAGATGTTGTATAATTATGTGAATGTATCACTTTGATTCTCACTATGATGTAAAACTACAATGTACTAATAAAAATTAAAAAAATAGCACCACTCAAGTAACTAGAACCTGTATCAAATGATTTCCGAAATATTGTTCTTCATTACCTAAACACAAACAACTGTTATAGATAGATTTTTATTCTCAATATGTAAAATATATTTTTAAGACTACAGAATCCTTCTCCATGTAAATTTAACATATTCTACATCCATCATTTGTTGTAGGCTGAAAAGCTTGGTTGATTCATGTTCATATGTAGTAAACAGGATTTATAGGCCATAGATTAGTTCTAAAAAGCCTTTTCCTGTCTTAGAAAATATCTTTAAATCTGTGGCTGAAGATAGATTTTGCTAACCCCAGTGCTGGTAAAGGATTAAAGCATGAGATATTGTTGAATCTAAGTACTGGATATGTACATTCTGAATTTTTCTCTAGTTATTATTGAAGGAAAATTATTTCTGTAAATCTATTTTTCCATTGCAAATGTCCTAAGGAAAAAAAAACTACTTATAAATGTTAGGCAGATTTTAATACTACTATATAATTAAGAAATATAACTGCTGCTGAAGAATTTACATTTATGGGTTAATATATAAAGGTTTTTATTCCAGAGATAGTTAAATCACTGCCATCAACATTAATGAATATTTCTTCCAAATGATTCTTATTTCCCCAACATAGACACTAGCTCTAGAAGTGTGGTAACAAGCATTAACCATACAGAGTTCATTTCTCTTTTTAATCCTTGCCAACTTCTCTTCCACCAATACCCTTTGCTCTTCTTTAATAAAAATAACCCTGTGAGCTGGGCTTGGTGGTGCACGCTTGCAATCCCAGTACTTGGGAGGCTGAGACTGGAGGATCTGGGTTCTCAGCCAGTCTCAGCTACTTAGTGAGGTTCTCCAGAACTTAGTGAGATCCTGTTTCAAAAATAAAGAATAAAAAATAGGACTGGGGGTGTAGCTCGGAGGTAGAATGCCCCTGGGTTCAATTCCCAGTACCGCAAAATAATAATAATAATAATAATAATAATAATAATAATAATAATAAATAAAGATAAAAAAATTGTCACATTGGCCTAAAGCCAGCAAGGGCAGTTAGCCTCATACAAAAATATGCTAAAAATCAATGAACATATTTTCTACCTACTCTCCTGGTCAGGCATGAGTCTTCTCTGATTTGCCTGTGTGAACTGAAGTGGTCAGGTTAATCTCAAACCCAGTTTCTCCCTAGTATTGAAAATCATAGCATAATCTTTAAATAGGATTCATTTTGCTGAATAGATTGTGGTTAATGTCTATCACAATTACTCTGAAAAAATTACCATTGATGAGCAGGTCAAGCAAAATTAGTGAGAGTCTCAACAGTTGGGCAAGACTTCTAATGAGTAACAGAGTATGAAGTAGACTTTGAGTTGGGAATTTGATCTGAAGGACAGCAAAGAGAATAATGATGGGAAATAAAACCTGGCTACGATTCCACTTAAAAGTAAATCCAGATAAAGAAGTTGAGAATTGTTCTGCAGGAAGTAGGCTAGGTATGACTTAATGACAGAAATAAACATCACTCCATTTAACCAAATGTTAAAGGCAGTCCACTTCACTTGCACTCAATGTGCTTTGATTGAATGAAGAAAAAGATACAAAAAGAAAAGCAGTCACTAGGATTCTGAGAACCTAGAACAGAACCAAGACAATGCCAAGGGGACAGAGATGTGAGGAATGTAACATAGGAGAAGAAAAAGGGGAGAAGAATGAAATAAGAGTGGAAATCATATGTGAGGTTTAAAATAACCCTTTTGGGGACTGGGAATGTAGCTCAGTGCTGAAACACTTGCCTAGTATGTATGAGGCCCTGGGTTCAATCTCCAGCACTTGCAAAAATAAAAAATAAAACATAACCCTTGTAATAACCTTATAAGGTAAGTGCTATTAACCCATTTTGAGGTCACAAAACTGAGGGTTGGAAAGGTTCTATAATTTTCCTAAGCTCATACTACTAATAAGGGGCAGAATTGAACCTTACACTAGTATTTGCTGGCTTATACAACTCTTAACCACTCTTAACAACTTTTATCAAGGAGGCACTACACTGTGCCATGAAAGCCTTGGGATTGAGACTCATTAGACAGGGAAGGAAAAGAAACTTTCTGAAGGAGAATTAAAGCATAAGAGGATCTGCACACTCTAGTATATCCAAGGATGGGTCCCCAGACCAGGAAGGAGAATAGAGCAGTTTAATCAGGAATTTCCATATGAAATTTCAATTTCTGGCTCATAGCCTAAGAATTATGAGTTTAGGGTTCCATAATGATTATTTCTCACTATTACTAGAAAGAACATAATTTCTCATAGAATAATTAACCTGATCAAGAGAGTTTCAATGCTAATGGAGAAGTGAAAGGAATAATATAAATAACAGTGCCTAATATCACTTTAATAAATAACTGGTGACTATGCATGACTTTTAGTATAATATGCTCTTCCCAGAAAACCTTTTCCACTACACCTCCTCTTGATTTTAAAACAAAATGATTTTAGGCCATTTTTTCAAGGAAATTTTGACTTGCCTTCTTCTACATACTATATTCAAAACCTGACCTGGATCTGTTATGCTGTACTTGTGGGATTTTGCAAAGTCACTTGACTCCATTGTACCTCAGTTTCCTCATCTCCCAACTGGAGATTATGACACTAATACTATCTACCACATACATACTAGTGTAAGGTCTAAAGCAGCTGATTCATGTGCTTGGCATGTATCAATGCTATATATTTAGCTATTATCATTGTTATGAGTACTAGACCATACGATTCTGAAGCATAGGTATTTTTGTTCCTTATAGTAGCCACAATGCACCAGAATTGATCAGTCAGTGCTTAATGAATGCCTCATAATGCAGGATGCTCTCAGTAATTCACAGACTGATCTGCTGGTACTTGGGAGGCTGAGAAAGGAAGATCACAGGTTTGAGGACAGCACATATAATTTAGCGAGACTGTATCTCAAAAGAAATAAAAAAAGCTGGGGATACATCTCAATAGTAGAATGCCCCTGGGTTTAATCTTCAGTACCACACAAACACAAAATAATCCACAGACTAGGAAAAATAGGTGAATATTGTATGTTTCTAGGGAAGATTAAAGATAATGTGGTTCCCTGTATTATAGTGACTGATTTCCTCTCCTTGTCAGAAGATCTGCACCAGGTTTTTATATTGAATTGAAAATAAAAATATTTATTGTACACTGTTTTTAGATCTGAGTAGATATTTTATTTATATTTTCTCATTCAGTTCTTTGAACAACCCCTCAAGGTAGAGTCTGTTGTTTTCTGTGCATAACAGATGGGGAAATTGTGGCCCATGGAAGTTAGGTAATGTATGTGTTTTCACACGATATAGGTAGCTTACTCCAGGGACACTGTGGCCCATATGCTTGTACACATAATTCAGATATTGACATCTTTGTCGATATTTCCATTTCTCTAGGTTGCAAAAGATACCTCACCCACAAAATATAATCTAGATAATGAGAATGCTGAGAGAGAGCTTGGATGAGGCTATGAGGAGGGGAAAAGACTGATCTGTGAGGAAGGGAAGGTTCAGGGAAGGGCACAATCTTGAATGTACTGGGTAGTCAGGGCATTGTTTCTCTAAATGGCAGAAGGCAGGCAACAATTCAAAAGCTGTTTCAGAGATTGATCACAGGGCAATCTCACAAAGCCTCATTTGTATGTATCATCTAAACATAGAGGAGGAGGATGGCTCTGAAGAATGGAAAATAGTGATGAAAGAGTATGTTCTATTTAAGAGCATGCCCCAAATGGAAGAGGAATGATGTTGTATGTGTTTACTTGGTGGAAATCATGAATATAAGGATAGAAACACTTTTACTTAAATTAAGATAGAAAGGGACAGTAAGTAGAAGGAGGATTTTTGTATTATTTTCTTGCTATTATTATTACTACCATTTATCAAGTGCTTACTATGTTCAAAGTTGCTCCAAATACATTGCAAATATTAATTTATTTAATCCTAACAACTGCCTTAATGAAGTAAGTTTTACTATCATCCTTACTTTACAGATGAAAAAACTGAAGCATGGCAATTTTGACTACTATGCCCAAGGTCACACAGATAAGTGGTGGATCAGGGAGTCTAAAATAAGCTTCTTGGCCAGATGGAAGAAATGGATGCTCATTTCTAAAACAGCCTACAAAAGTATCATAGGAATAAATTGTAGGTGACAGGAATAATTTCAACTTCACAGACATCTGCTACTTGTATTATTTAGCCAAAGGCAAATATATGACAAGTTCCCAACCTTTCTTGTAGATGATTACACTTCCCAGAAGATAGAGAATATGATAAGGCGACTTGTCTTTCTGAGTGGCTAAAAGAAGAGAGACTGCTGAGTTGAAGATGATAGGAACCTTTAGAGAAGAAGTATCCATTCTAAGAGCCCATTAATACATTATAAATCCAAAATTCTCAACTTTAGGAAAGTAGTTCTCCAAAGTAAAGTAGATATAATGCTATGCCCCGAGAGACTCTAAAATGGATATAAAATAAGAAAGTTTGTTACCAACTGAAAGCAGTGTGCCTGTACAGGGTATTCTCTATTTAAATGGCATTGATTTCTGAAGTACATGCTCCAAAATAATGAAAAGCAAGAATATATTAATATAAACAAGTGTGATGAAAATACTACCAAGGTTCATACCCTAGATGAGACAAGGCTTGAAAAAACTCTACTAAAGATGACATAAAAGTTTTTTTTTTCAAATATGTTCAGAGCAAGAAGAACAAATATA
This sequence comes from Graphiurus murinus, assembly GCA_004027655.1. Lineage (NCBI taxonomy): Eukaryota > Metazoa > Chordata > Mammalia > Rodentia > Gliridae > Graphiurus > Graphiurus murinus. Next base: position 24,602 of record PVLC010008577.1, on the reverse strand, counting down.
AGAGAGATGTGCCCTATTCATGTCATTGTTATTGGATGATCAAAGACAGAGAGGTCCTTCTTGACTACTATTTTTGTGTGTATGAAAAAGAATTGTAGATTTAGCAGAGTATAATAAGTATTAACAACTATAAATTGAAGCCTAAAATAGGCAAAGTGTTCATTAAAAGACATTTGACTGTTCTAAATGAATTAGAATTCTATCCCAGAGTGGTGAGAGGTCTTATCAATTGTATTACCTAGTTGCAGTTGCTAATGTCCCAGGGACCATGATGTAGGTAAAATGTGGCAAAGATCAGATATGGCAAAATTTAGCATCAGTTTCCAAGAGGGACAGGAATCACAGAGTGTCATATCTTACCATGAAACATCATGGGGATTAAGTGCAAAATTTTAGAACAGGTTATTAAAAGGATGACTTGTTAGCACTTAGGGGGGAAAGTAGTAAATCATGAGAAGACAGTATAAATTCTCTAAGAAGTCATGTTAGACAAATATAATTTCACTTTTATTTTTGACAGCTCTGTGGCATGCCAGTAGAAATTTCCCTGCAGGCTGACCTTTATCTGTCAGGCAGGATTCTTTTACTAGCATATGATCTATCCTGTTCACAGACATATCATGAGAGACTTTGTTAAATGTTTTACTAATATCAAGATACTGTATGCTGATTTGCCAATCTAACTCATGTCAAAAATAGAAGTGAAATGATATTTGTCTAACATGACTTCTTAGAGAATTTATGCTGTCTTCTCATGGTTTACTACTTTTTTCCCTAAGTTCTCACAAGTCATCCTTTTAATAACCTGTTCTAGAACTATGCACTTAATCCCCATGATGGCAATGTTTAAGTAGAGGCAAGTGACCACTTAGTATGGATAATAATAATACCTTTCAATTGCATAGCACTTTACAGTATATGAAGCATGCTAAAATGCCCAAACTAGCTTGATCTTCCTAACAACTGGCCATGGAAGGCATATTTTGAGGAAGGATTTGAATCCAGGGCTTTGCTATCATACCTAGCATACACTCTACTACTATGCTATGCCTCCAGCCCTGACAGGCATATTTGTATTCATTTTTACAGTTGAGAAGGCTCAGAGGTTTTGTTATATAGATCATGCATAAGTTCCTATGTACCCACAGTTAACTTTTATTGAATCAATGTGAAATGAACATTTCAAAGGATATATGTGGAAAATTATAATTGATTAACTTGATAAAGGATCTAGGTATTTTAAATTAATTTCTGTGATGCTGAATATATTTGCAAATGCACTGCAAAGGTTCTCTACTCACTCTCACATGAACACTTACATTCTTCTCTGTGCCTTATGAAACTGAGACCAATTAATACATTCCTTGCATAGATACATAAGGTCCGTGGGTGCAGTTTGTACAAACATGCCTAGATGTACATTTCAAATAAGAATAATTTTCTCTCTCCATTTTCCTGAGCCAATGCCCATCCTCCTTCCAGATTTCCTGTTATCTGCTTTCCTAGAGGAAAGGGATGTGTTTATTTGTCAGAACGGCTAGTTAACCATATTGCCCATTGTTTCCTCTGCTCTCTATCAGTATGCTCTGCAAATGAATCAAAAAGAGAATGAGGAAATCACCACTGCATGGCAACTCTTTGAAGAAGATATACATTATTCTCTGTTTTTCTCTCTTCACTTCCTTCCCCCTTTCAATTAAAAAAAAGAACAATTAATAAACCATATCACTAATTGTGTTATCTTCCCTATAGGTGCTGACTTGTCATATTTTCTCTTGGGAAATAACAGGGAAAACAGTTTATGAATCCATTTAACCTGGTAAGTGATAGACAATAGACTTGGGCCATAGTACTTTGTTGGTGGTGACATGTTCTTTGATACCATGGCTTGCATTTAGTTTTCTATACTACTAACAAAAAAGTCTTATAATGTGAGTTTATTGTTCCTTCCCTTTTTCTAATTCTCAGAGGATATTAGGACAGAAGTTGATACCAGATATTATCTATCAAGTGGTATATTATGTCCATTATTTATATATGAATATCTTTTAAAAAAATTACATGCTTTTTCAAGTAATACCATAATAAATAAAATTAAAACTATCACTGTTCCTCAAATTGTGTTTGGATTTTTCTGTACTATTTCTGGATAATTTAACATATCCAAACAAGGGCCTTTCACTTTGAGACTGTGACAGCTTAGATAATTGCTTCCTTTCATGCTTTTTATTTTTTGTGGGTATCTGACAGCATCAACAAGGTATTGATCTATCTGCAGTTTCATCTTTGCACACATATCTGTTTCAGTCTGTGTCTATGAGTGTGCCCAAATCTAGATGTGTATGCCTGTGTGCTGTGGAGGGCTCTGTCTTTGTACCCAATCATTTAGATGTATATATGGATGTGCATTTGTGTATTTCTGCAGATTAATATGGTGAAATGATATTGTGCAATCAGTGAATTCATCCTCTGCTAACACTTAAGTTCAGTGGTATCGAGAATAGTGCAAGTACCTGGTCTCCAGTGGAATGTTGCTATTCAAGACCCAGCTGTTATGCAGATGCATTGAATCCTGTGTACTGGTTGGAGGAGCTGGAGCAGCTGGGCTAGGCTGGCTGCGGGTAGTCATTGATCTCCTCTGAAGAGAGTCTGCTGTAGGAGGTGGTTTCCTGGCACAGGTACAGGCATGCGGAGGTGGTGGTGGTGGTGGGAGGGGTCTAAAGGTGAACTGGTTGTGTGGGCTGCTCTGCATGTCTGAAAAGGAGAGAAGAAAAACACAAAATGGAGACTTACTCTCCCACTTGGTGGTCAGAGAAACACAGCATGACAGACTTACCAGGATTTCAGATAATATAACCCATGAGATGAGAGGAGACTTTTAGGTTCAGTCCATCTGTAAAAATGTCACTTAACTTACAAAAGCATGTGTAGCATGCTTATTAAATGTAAAACATTCACAGTTGCATTTATGTGTAAATTTTTCAGGGCTATAGCAGCTTAAAAGTAAATGAGGTCTCCTCACACAATTTTTCATAGTTTCTGCTACTGAACAAGTAGACCATCAACAAGACACTAAGTTACAAAACAGAAGTGAGATGATTTCCATCAGTGGCAAACATCTCACTTTGGAAAATACCAGCGAAAGACCCAAATTCTGGCTTACCTCTGAAAAGGATGTTAACCTGCCTACACACAAATAAATACATGTTTCAGCATGACAGCACACAAGCGTGTAACTCAACTGTGTGAAACTAATGATCTTCAGCAGCTCCCCCTGCCGCCCCCCACAACTCAGAGTGTTACTTGTAAAAGGTAGGCTAAAAGGAATTTGTTCAGGTTACTCTACATATTTCCACAGCCATGTGAAGACCAGTCTCTACCCCTCCCCCCTTGCCACACCTTTCTAGGAGCACTGCCATATTAGCAGCAGCTTAGACAGCAAGGAAACCATTTTTTGTGTGTGCTTGTTTGCATAGAGGACAGGCAGGGACAGCCGTCCTCAGACTTCTGTTGCTGCTATTGCTTTGTATTATTCCACTACTTTCCTGGCAGGCACATGTAGAAACAGTGAGAATTTGGCCCATGAGAAATACCCCAATTAAATCCCTTTGAAAAGAATTTGCTATTGTAGCTGATAGGCACCTTTCTTCCACAGGAGAAACATAATAGATGTCAAGCAATTACTTGTAACCAACATGTTCTGGATAAACTTTGCAAGCAGCATGGCTTTTTCCCACTTTTGCCAATTGCTGAGAGTTGAAAAGTAGAAAAATGCTACATGCCTAGCAAAGGGCTCATCTGGTTGGGCTGAGGCCCACTTCACAGTGACTGATCACAGAAAAAAATTACTTAATTCAATCCTTCCATCTCAGACATGAATTTTAAAGACAATGGTATGGTTTTTGTATTTAAAAACAATATTACTGTCCCCAAATCATGACAATTTATTGGCTGGATTTTCTAGTACTGGTGGCACTCCTTTTAAATAAACTTGCAGTATGAAAATATGAATTGTACTAAAGATAGATAGAAAAGGGAGTGGTGATCAATCATTTATATAAAGGATTCCTTTAGATGGTCAGTACCCTTGTATATTTAAAATGCTTCATAGATTTTCCCAATCACTCCCATTATTCTAGTCCCAGGCCAAATACCATATCCACTAAAAAGTCATCACTAGTACTTAACATCTCGTTAATTTTTTAAACCTCTGTGATCATACTCATAACTAGAACCAGAAGTATGCTTTCCATTCTTGGGACTCAGAGAAGCAAGTATTGCTGGAACCAATAGACTTTGGAGACCCATTCACTTTACAGATGAGAAAATTGCCCAGGAACACTTGGCAAATTAGTGGTATGGTGAAGACTAGAATTCACATTTCTTGATTCTCTGGCCAATGATCTGTATTACAGAGATCTGTAATACAAGTAACTGATTTGTCCTCTGAGTTTTCAATGTTAAAGAGTTCCCTTGATATCCTATGTGTTTTATATCATCACCCACAATAGAGTCCATGTTCTTAAAACAAGGTCATCTTCTATTTCTGTTGTACAACAAATAGCACTGAGCACAGTGCTGGGTACAGAGCAAGATCCCTAAAGTTTTTACCAATTGAAAAGGATTTGACTGGTTCAAGGGACCTAGAAAGGCCCCTTTTAGTATTCTCTTTGTCACTCATTCTGATGCAGCCACTGGCTATCTCCTGCATTTTTCAAAGGAGGTCTCCCTTGGAGGTCTTAGTAGAATATCTCCCAGAGCTATGAGGAAAGATAATGATATCTTGAAGAGGACTTTCAAAATAATGACTTTCCAAGATGTGGAAAGAGGCTGGGCATAGTGGTACACACCTACAATCCCAGTACTCAGGAGTCTGAGACAGGAGGCTCACAGGCTTGAGGCCAACCTCAGCAACTTAGCAAGACCCTGTTTCAAAATGAAATATAAAAAGGACTGGAGGTGCAGTTCAGTATTAGCATGCCCCTGGGTTCAATCACTACTACCCCCCCCCAAAAAAAAGAAAGGAAAGGAGGAGGAGGAGAAGAAGAAGAAGGAGGAGGAGAAGAAGAAGGAGGAGGAGGAGAAGGAGGAGGAGGAGGAGAAGAAGAAGGAGGAGGAGAGTAATGTTAGCAAATTACAGATTTGCCGTCTAAGGCCTTGGGTAGGAAAGAATTTAATGACCTAAGGCAAAAGATGAAAGAATGCAAAGCATGGGAGTACAGGGTCAGAAGAAAAATAAATATATTTTAGATTTTAGGTTCAGAACACCCCTAAAAAACATGTATGACATCTTCTAGCCTAATTAGTAGCTGTTTCTGTCATCACAGTTGTTCAAAAGAAAGTGTCTATTCAGTACAGTTGTTCAAAAGAATCACACGTGATCACCTAGATATACTGCTTGCTAGATTTCCTTGAAATATATACAACTCTCTTATTTTTATGTAAAAATGACAAAAAGTATTTCATTTAAATGCACAAACATCGCCGGGCGTGGTGGCGCACGCTTGTAATCCCAGCATTCGGGAGGCTGAGACCAGAGGATCCGGGTTCGCGGCCAGCCTCAGCTACCTAGTGAGGCCCTCCGTAACTTAGTGAGACTCGGTTTCAAAAAAAAAAGAATAAAAAATAGGGCTGGGGGTGTAGCTCGGAGGTAGAATGCCCCTGAGTTCAATCCCTAGTGCCACAAAAAAAAAATGCACAAACATAGTATTATAATATTTCTGCTGCAGGTAGAATTACTTTATATAGTCTTATTTATTATATATGTGTCTCTATACACATATATACATATATAGATGTATGTATATTTTATTTATTTTACTGTGTATTTCATTCCCACATTTCTTTTTTTTATCGGTACATTTTAATCATACAACTTTGTTAGGTAGAAGCTGGTAAAGGCATACATGCACACATTTCTCATTTAATCCTTCCTCAATTCCCATCCCATTTCCTTGCCCTCCCTTCTTCTCACAAAGGTTTCCCCACTAGTTAATATTGTCTTTAAACATTTTCACATTATTGGACTGTTACAGAGAGTGGAATATATCCAGACGGTAAGTCCTTACGAAATGCAAATTATCTACGATTCATTCTTTTTTTTTTTTTTTTTTTTTACCGCACTTGTTCCCTCCCAAATGAAGTAATTTAATCCTTTGGTGCCATAAAATGGGATTTCCCAACATTAAACACTAATGAAAAATACATTAATGTTCAGTGTGAGGAGTTTTAGATTACCAGTTCTGGGAGGTATGGAGTTACATGCAATCACTTCCAAGTGTATGTGGCAACTCTACATTTCTGTGCTCAAGAGAGAGAAGCCAGAGCCAGTTTCAGGTTCAAGATCCTAAAATAACTTGGTAAAACAATCTCTCAGAGGGAAAATTGCTCCAAATTGTAGATCTAAGGCATTTTTGGTGCATCAAGGGCTTATACAGAAGTATAAGCTTTCAGAAACAACACTGTCCTTGTCTCCAAAAAGTGAGTGGGAAATAAAGTTGTTGTGCATAGTTTTTTTTTCCTTTTTTCTCATTGTACAAGTAAATCTTAGTTTGGATCACATGTTAGAGAAAGTTTTTACCAGAAATTGAAGAATTTCTGCTCAGAAACACCATGTGGAAACAGATCACGTGTCTATTAGGGAGTTTTGTCCCTTACATTTCATTAACACATACAGTTAGTTCTGCTACAAGACAATACATGCATTTCTAAAATTCATCAAACTATGCAAATGACACAGAAGAAAAGACTTGATGATAAAAATGATGTTGGGGCACTACACTAAAAAACGCCATCAGTGACACATTTTTTAAAGGAATCTAATAAGAATGCTGACAGTTGTATACATAAAAATGGTTATGAAAGACATGAGCGCCAAACCAAATATGACATTTTACCTTAAAAAAGGATGTGAGGCTTGCTTGTGAAAGTGGGTAGTGGAAAGTTTGCACATAGTGAGTTGGCTTGCAAAAAGTGGCAGAAGGAGGGTTATCTGACTAGGATTGAAAGTCCTAACACCAGACATGGATGGGTGAGGCTCTCAGCACATGTGGTGGACTGACATAGCTGGTAGATGTTTCAGGAGTATGCATGTATTTATTTTGTGTATTCTTAAATGTCTCATTCTGCTGTGTGTAGCTTTCTATAGTCATCTAGTGCTTTTAACAGATGGAAAGACAAAATTGTCTTAAGTTCAAACTGTTCTCAAGCATACCAATAGCAAGGGAACAAATTAACATTTTCAAAACAAGTATTGTAGCAGAAATGATTGAACGTGCAAAATTTTCTGTAGGTGTTAAACTAAATATTGTCAATGGTTGGAGTGGATTCAAGATGGCGTCTGAGTGAAACACCTCTCCTCAGGCTCTGTGAGATCGAATCAAATCTGCCATAAAAACAACTTCTTGATGGAAGAAAAAAAAAAGTGAAATTTGAACTACAACTAAATAGGCCACAGAAAGCCAACCAGGGAGAGCAAAGGAGCCCGACTGCCCATGGCCTTGGCGGCCAGCCCGACACGGGGGTCCACTAACACCGCTGCGGACCCAGCAACCAGGCGTGGATTAAGCGACTCCAGAACTCCACATCCTAACCAGGCAGCGGATCCCTGTACCTTCTACAGTGACAGGAACGCGTGGTACGACCAGTGTAAGCCCCTGTGGGACCAACCTAGCTCACCTCTCCCTCCAGAGCTGGAGCAGAGCTTGAATCAAAACTGTTGTAAATGCAGCTTCTTGACGGAAGGAAAGAAAAGCAAAGCAGCAAAAGAGTGAACAAAACAACAAAAGCAGCTGAACAGAACGCAGGGAGAACAAGGGAGCTGGGGCGCACCAAGAACTGGTGGCCACCATTTTCCCAGCCACCATTTTGCCAGCTACCCAGACCTTCATCAACCTCCTGCGCCCCCAGTGACCAGAAGTGAAGTAAGCAACTACAGAACTCCACACCATAATCAGGCAGCATAACCCTGCAGGAGCGACAGCAATCAAGAAAACATGGAACAACCATCTTAAGCCTGCGCCGAGGTCACCCAGCTCACCCCTCCCACCAGAGCAAGAGCAACAGGGATCTGTAAGTTAAATTGCACCCCTGGGATTCAGGGGCCCCTATACAAAGGACAGACTCAGTCACCCACCCTTCCAGCGATTAGATAGGAACAGAAGTGCGGGAAGAACCCAGTGCACACAGGGAATAGAGACCTTCCAGGAACACTGAGAATGCCCGGGATTTATCTGTATTTACTATGTTTTCGTTTCGTATTGCCTTGGTTTATTTATGTTTGTTTGGATGATTGGTTGCTTTGTTATTTCCTGCTTAGTTTGTTAAATCTCCTCCTTATCCCTTTTACAAGCTTCCCTCCCTCTCTCCCATCTATATTCTTCTCCCAACACTTTTCCTCCTCTCTTTTCTTTTTACTTTTTTCCCTGTCTCATATCAAGACCATCTCATACAACCAACTCAAAATTCTACATTGACTACCAGAATCCCTCGACATATCTACCATCTCTAATCTTTACAGTATATCACCTCAACACACTCAACTGCTTATTCTGCTATACCATACCCTCTACTTTACCTTATTCTTGCATTCATCACTGTGACTTCTCACCCAACTCTTACTACTGAAAACAATCTGTCCTTGTATATACCAACAAACACCTCTAAACCCCCACTGCAGAGATTGGATGAGAAAACTTGCAAGAGCAGCAAAAATATAAATTTAAGAATAGGGTAACCAAGGGAAGGAAAAATAGGAAAGAAAAAATGAGCCACCACAACCCCTCAATAACATATCTCACCAACACAGAATGACAGATTACCAGAAGAACAACTGAGATCTTTAATACTAGAAACAATACAGCATTTTTGGAAAGAATGTAGGGAGTGTTGGAAAGAAATAAAGGAACAAATAAAAAAAGAATTTGACGACCTGAAAAGGAACCAAAGAGAAGCATTGAAGGAAGTGAAAGATGCAATAACTGAAGAGAAGACATCAATACAAATTATAAATAGTAGATTAGACCACAGCGAAAATAGAATATCACTTTTAGAAGATGACCATTCCAAAAATGAATCTATAGTACATAATTTAGAAAAAAAATCCACAGTATGAATTGGACATCGATGAGATTTGGGCCAATTTTAAAAGAGCTAACGGAAGAATAATAGGCATAGGAGAGAGGTTAGAAGTCAAAACTTATGGAATAAACAATCTTTTCAAAGGGGCAATATCAGAGAATTTTCCAAACATAGAAAGAGAAGTTGACACACAGGTACAGGAAACATACAGAACTCTCTCAAGACAAGACCAAAGAAGAGGTTCACCATGCCACATGATAATCAAGTTGACTAATGTAGAGGCTAAGGAGAGAATTCTAAAGGCAACAAAAGTAAAAGGCCAAGTGACATTTAGAAGCAAACCAATTAGAATCACTCCAGACCTCACAAATCAACTCATGAAAGCCAGGAGGGGCTGGAGTAACATATTCCAAACTCTGAAAGAAAATAACTTGTAGCCAAGATCCTCATACCCAGCAAAATTCTCTCTCAAAATTGACAGAGATAAGCCGGGCGTGGTGGCGCACGCTTGTAATCCCAGCATTCGGGAGGCTGAGACCGGAGGATCCGGGTTCGCGGCCAGCCTCAGCTACCTAGTGAGGCACTCCGCAACTTAGTGAGACTTGGTTTCAAAATAAAGAATAAAAAATAGGGCTGTGGGTATAGCTCGGAGGTAGAATGCCCCTGAGTTCAATCCCTGGTACCGCAAAAAAAAAAAAAAAAAATTGACAGAGATATAAAAATCTTCCATGAAAAACAGAAACTGAAAGCATTCATGTCTTCTAAACCAGCACTAGAGAAAATACTCAAAGAGATTAACTCCAAAGAAGAACTAACAAGTAAATGTCAGAACCAGAGAAAAAATAATTTCCAGGAAGCAAACAACTAAGCAAAGAAGAATAAACTCCACCGAAAACAGAAGTCAAAACTCAAAGTGTTAGGAATTTAAAATAATCTCTCAATAATCACCCTGAATATAAGTGGTCTCAACTCCCCAATAAAAAGGCATAAAGTGGTGAAATGGATTAAAACTCAGAATCCATCTATATGCTGCCTGCAAGAAACACACTTTACAAGCAAAGATTCCCACAAACTATAGGTGAAGTGCTGGAGTAAGGTAATCCATGCCAATGGAACTTGAAGACAAGCAGGAGTAGCAACCATGATATCAGATAAATTAGACTTCAAGCCTAAGCTTTTCAGAAGAGACAAAGCAGGTCATTTTTTTTACTAGTAAAAGGAACAATCCAAGAAGAGGAAATAACAATTATCAACATCTATGCCCCAAACATAGGTGCAACCACTTTCATAAAACAAACTCTATACGATATAAAGACACACATAGATCCCAATATTCTAATCCTGGGAGATTTCAATACTCCTCTTACATCACTAGACTGATCTTCTAAACAAAAGGTCAGTAGAGATGCCTCAGACGTAAAGAATACCATAAACCAAATGGACCTACTAGACACATATAGACTCTTTCACCCAACTACAGCTGAATTCTCATTTTTCTCAGCTGCACACGGAACCTTCTACAAAATAGACCACATTCTGGGCCACAAAGCAAGGACTGGTAAATTCAAAAAATGTAAAATCATTCCCTGCATTTTTTCAGAACACAATGGATTGAAACTAGAAATAAACTCTAAGAAGACCCAGAGTAACCATGTAAAAACATGGAGACTGAACACCACATTGCTGATTGAGGATTGAGTCAAACGAGAAGTAAGGGGAGAAATTAAAAGATTCCTAGAAACCAATGAAAACAGAGGCACAACATATCAAAACCTCTGGTACACCCTACAGGCAGTACTAAGAGGAAAATTTATAGCACTGAGTGCCCAATTAAGAAGAACAGAAAATCTCCAAATAAATACCTAATGACACAACTCAAAGCACTCAAAAAACAAGAACAGTCCAACCCCAAAACTAGTAGAAGACAGGAAATTATGAAAATCAGAGCAGAAATTAATGAAGTAGAGAGTACAAAAACAATACAGAAAGTCAACAAAATCAAAAGCTGGTTTCTTGAAAAAATAACCAAAATAGATGAACCATTGGCCAACCTAACCAAAAGAAAGAGAATCAACCCAAATTACCAAAATAAGAGATGAAAAAGGTGATATTACCACCGACAGTATGGAAATACAGAGGATCATCAGAAACTATTTCGAAAAACTATACTCCAAGAAAATGGAAAATCTAGAAGAAACTGACAAATTTCTAGACACATATAGCCTTCCTAAATTGAGTCACGAAGATATAGAAAACTTAAACTGACTGATAGAAATCAAAGAGATAGTAACAGCAATAAAGAGTTTACCATCAAACCAAAGTCTAGGGCCAGATGGTTTTCCAAGTGAATTTTATAAAACATTTATAGAAGAGCTAATCCCAATACTCCTCAAACTATTCCACGAAACAGAAAGAAACGGATCCCTCCTAAACACATCTATGAAGCCAACATCACATTAATACAGAAACAAAATAAAGGCAGCTCAAGAAAAGAAAACTATAGGCCTATATCACTGATGAACTTAGATACAAAACAGATAAAAAAGGTACAAGCAATGCACATTCAAACCTACATCAAGTCGGGCATGGTGGCGCACGCTTGTGATTCCAGCATTTGGGAGGCTGAGACTGGAGGATCCGGGTTCGCGGGCAGACTCAGCTACCTAGTGAGGCCCTCCACAACTTAGTGGGACCTTATTTCAAAATAAAGAATAAAAAATAGTGCTGGGTGTAGAATGCCCCTCAGTTCAATCACCATTACAACAAAAAACAAAACAAAACAAAAACAAAAACAACAACAAAACACATCAAGAAAATTATATACCATGACCAAGTCGGGTTCATCCCGGGGATGTAGGGCTGGTTCAACATATGTAAAACAATCTAACAATCCATGTAATTCACCACATAATCAGAATCAAAGACAAAAAATCACATGATCATCTCAATTGATGCTGAAAAAGCATTTGACAAGACCCAACACCCATTCATGCCAAAAGCACTTCAGAGAATCAGAATAGAAGGCACATACCTCAACATCATAAAGGCAATATATAATAGGCCCAGAGCCAACATCATATTAAATGGAGAAAAACTGCAAGAGTTCCCACTAAAAACAGGAACAAGACAAAGATGTCCATTATCACCTCTTCTGTTCAATATAGTACTTGAGACTCTAGCCAGAGCAATAAGGCAAGAGAAGGAAATCAAAGGGGTAAAAATAGGAAAGAAGAACTGAAACTATCCCTCTTTGCAGACGACATGATACTGTACTTAGAAAACCCAACAACATCAGCCAAAAAACTTATATAACTGATCAACAAATTCGGCAAAGTGTCTGGATACAAAATCAATCTTAAAAAATCAGAAGCTTTCTTGCATGCCAACCATAAAACCACTGAAAAAGAAATCCAGAAAACAATTCCACTCACAATAGCACCCCGAAAAATAAAATACTTAGGGATAAACCTAACCAAAGAGATAAAAGACCTCTATAAGGAAAAATATAAAAAGTTGAAAAAAAGAAATTGATGAAGAACTTAGAAGATGAAAGATCTACCATACTCTTGGATAGGCAGAATAAATATCATTGAAATGACCATCCTCCCAAAAGTGATCTACAGATTCAATGCAATACCCATAAAATTACCAAGGTCACTCCTCACAGACATAAAAAAATCAGTCCTTATATTCATTTGGAACAACAAAAAGCCCAGGATAGCCAAAGTAGTTCTTAGTAACAAGAAACATGCAGGAGGTATCACAATACCTGACTTCAAACTCTACTACAAAGCCACAGTAATGAAAACAGCATGGTATTGGCACTAAAACAGACACATAGACCAATGGAGCAGAATAGAAGACCCAGAAACAGACCCACAGACTTACAGTTAACTGATTTTTGACAAAGGAGACAAAAGTATACACTGGAAAAAAGATAGCCTCTTTAACAAATGGTGTTGGCAAAACTGGTTAACCATATGCAGGACAATGGAAATACAGCTCACTATCTCACCCTGCACAAGAGTCAACTCAAGGTGGATCAAAGACCTGGAAGGCAGGCCGGAGACCTTGCAGCTACTTGAAGAGGGTATAGACCCAACACTTCAACACATAGACACAGGTAAAAACTTTCTCAACAAGACCTCCAAAGCACAAGCAACTCAAAGGAACATCAATACATGGGATTGCACTAAACTGAAGAGCTTCTGTTCAGCAAAGGAAACTATCAAGAATCTTAACAGAGAGCCTCAGAGTGGGAGAAGATTTTTGCCAGCTACTCTTCTGATAGAGGTCTAATATCTAGGATATACAGAGAACTCAAGAAATCACAGCTAAGAAAACGAACCAACCCAATCAAAAAATGGGCAAAGTATCTAAATATACACTTCACAAATGAAGAAATGCAAATGGCCAATAAATGTATCAGGAAATGTTCCATATCATTAGCAATCAGATTATGGAAATCAAAACTACCTTGAGATGTCACCTAACTCCAATCAGAATGGTAATCATAAAAAAAATGAACAACAATAAATGCTAGTGTGGGTGTGGAGAAGTGGGAACCCTAATACATTGTTGGTGGGATTGCAAATTAGTGCAACCACTCTGGAAAACAGTATGGAGGATCCTCAGACGAATGGGAATGAACCTACCATATGATCCAGCAATTCCACTTCTGGGTATCTACTCAAAAGTATGGAAACCAAACTATCAGACCGATTCATGTGTATCTATGTTTATAGCTGCACAATTCTCAATTTCTAAACTATGGAAACAACCAAGATGTCCATCAACAGATGACTAGATTACAAAACTATAAACTATGGGATATGTACACAATTTAATTTTACTCAGCCATAAAGAAGAACAAAATCATCTTCTTTTCCGGGAAATCGATGCAACTGGAAAACATCATGTTAAGTGAGATTAGCCAGTCACAAAGAGTGAAAACAAACAAACAAACAAACATATGTTCTCCCTAGTATGCAGATGCTAGGGAGAGTTTGGGGCATAAGAGATTCTCCAGATTAAAAAGGAGAAACCTTCGGTAAGCAAAGAAGTTCACTAAACTGAAGGGGATGGATTGGGGGGAGGTGGGTACACCCTAATGCACATCATGTACTTTCACAAATATATCAAGATCAATCACTAAACTGAACTTGAGAAGGAGGGAGGGTGAGGGAGTGGGGTGGGAATTGGGGAAGGGGTTAAATGAGAAATGTGTGCTTATATGCCTTTATCAGCTTGTACCTAACAAAGATGTATGATTACAATGCACCAATTATTATATAATAAACAAATAAATAAATAAATACTGCCAGTATTACAATGAAGACAAACAGATCATTTTTCTTGAAAAAATTCACCCAACTAGATACATGACTAGTTTTTCCCAGATCTATGTACTAAATTAATCATTCTTTTCTTCATAAAAGGGACACTATGGTAGTACTTCCCTAAATATTTTTTTCACAACATTACTATGGAGTATATGTTGCCAAAAGGTACACATATATTGTTATAGCTCTTGAAGAAGGTTAGAAACCATGTCTGCACTTCTAAATTCTGAGAAAAGTGAATCCCAAGGTTTTGGATAGGGGACTATGTGCCTATGCTAGTATTTAACCACCTTCCTGAGCTCTTATGAGGCAATATTAATTAATATTTATGAAAACTATAGTAATCTATATGTGCAAAGAACATCAGGGCACCAAGTGTTATTGCCATTATTATTTATGTCAAGTTTCTGAAGGCCAATTATAAGCCTGTGGTTCCTTGGATTGCTTTTCTAAAGTGTTTTCCTAGACCAGTGAGGGGTTAAAAGGAAACAGACTCCAAGGAAAGAAAATAGGTTTATTATTAATATTAATTATTATTACTAATTTTAAATGTATATTTCTACTTTATGGTACCTTACTTACCACAATGAGTTTTCGTAATCTGTGATGAGGTGCTTTTTAAATTGCGTGTTATAGTTAAAATCCATTAACTTCATAATGCTCAATGATCATCAAATTAATTTTAAGTACATCTGGCTTTGAACACTTCTGCTCTCAAATGTATTATTAAAGGCTCAAAGAATTGGAAGGTAAGTTGGAAGGTAAGAAAATTGGTTTTCAGAAAAAATAGAGTAAATAAATATAGTTATCACTTCTCTAGCTGAAACAATATTGCTTTAATATTAATGTACCAACAGTCTTTAATAAAAGTAGATTCATCAGTTAAATAAACCATTGGATTGAGAGCAGAAATAAAATCTATTTAAGAGCTAATGTTTAATAAATATTTGTGCAGTTACATGTATTTGTATAAGCAAGACACAGACAACAACAAAAAGAGACAGAATGAGAGATACATTGTGGAGAATTCACAATTAAAGTAGATGATTGCAGGATAAGAGTCACAGAATCTCTTTTGGAGAAGGCTAGCAATGAATTAGGGTGTTTTTTAATTTACATGGGTTCAGTCTATTCTGGATTCAGTCTATTCATTCTACATGCCTCCCACAGCACTGTAACATTATGCACCCTTTGAGATTGTAAAGTATCTCTCTTTGAGGATTTTGAATGGTCCTCTCACTAAGACAAACAAGGAAGATAGTATACTCTATAATTTTTGTCAGTTAGGTCAGTCTTTGTTACAACCACTAGAGGTAAAGATACCTACAATTCTTTAACATGCTTTTGCTGAAACTCATAATTGTAGTTCAGTCTCTCCATAAACTGATGTTTATTTTTATTTATTTATTTATTTATTTTTTGCGGTACTGGGGATTGAACTCAGGGGCATTCTACCTCCAAGCTATACCCTCAGCCCAATTTTTTTTTTATTCTTTATTTTGAAACCGGGTCTCACTAAGTTGCGGAGTGCCTCACTAGGTAGCTGAGGCTGGCCGCGAACCCAGATCCTCCGGTCTCAGCCTCCCGAATGCTGGGATTACAAGCGTGCGCCACCACGCCCGGCACTGATGTTTATTTTTAAAGTATGCTTATCTTCAAATTTTCTATTTTCTAGGTTCTTATAGACTAGCTTTCCTGTTCTTCAATTGTTATACAAGCATAACAATGAATTAAAGATCCACAAAGCAGCCCTCTCCCAGCCCATTTCTTCCTGTCTCTGTTATGAGGGAATAAAACTGTGTTGTGCACTCTATTAATCATAATAGTCAATATTCCTACTAGTACACGGTGTGTTAACTCAATCAACTTTCTGACATAGATTAAGACAAACCCCTCGATTTTGTAATCCAGAAAAAAAGAAAGGGCTCTGGTAAATGCTATTTTGCTTAAATTACTAAAGTAAGTTCTTTTTTTCTTTTTTCTTCTTCTTTTTTTTCAGTACTGGGGATTGAACTCAGGGTCATTCTACCTCCAAGCTACATCCCCAGCCCTATTTTTTATTCTTTATTTTGAAACAGGTCTCACTAAGTTGCACAGGGCCTCACTAAGTAGCTGAGGCTGGCTTCGAACCTGTCATCCTCTTGTCTCAGCCTCCCATGTACTGGTATAACAAGCGTGCACCACCATGCCTGACTTAAAGTAAGTTCATAAACTACCTAATTTTCTTGGTTTTAAAAATATAGGATAGATACATTTTGCTTGTATTTCAGTACTTTGGCAATGTTAAAAGAAAAATGGAGCTGATACATTTGTTACCTTACAAAGTTACAATTTTTCCAAGCATAATGGTAAAGGAGTAGACTTCACGGCATAATTTGAAATTTTAAATACCAATGCTTAAATATTAATATATAATACTAGTTAAAAATTAAAATTAGTGGTTGACCAAAACCTTTTTACTATGGTCTTGAAGGAGACTCTTATCCATTTGTGTACCATAAAACATGAAAGAGATAATTTCCCTGTTTTATATTATGCTGACAATGATGCTGTGGCTTCCATTATTAGCCAGTGAAGTATATCAAAAAGAAAATATAACAAAATAATAATCCTTAAAAGTTTCACGTTTAGTTTTATACTCAAACTGAAGTTGTACATAGGTATTTCAATTATTTTCTGTCGCTATGTTTATTATTTATTTGCAAAGAGGTAATGAAGGGTTATGAATTAATTGACAATGAATTATTAAATAAATTAGCTAATAAAGTATTCTGAAGTTTTATAAAATTTTCATTTTTATTACACTATCACAAATGGCTACCCTATATATTGCTCAAAAAGCAATGGCTGGAACTCATTCTAATGTTATTTATGAAAATTGAACTCAATGTTTGAGGCACAAATCAAGAGCACATTATGACTGTTTTTAAAGCTCCAAGAAAAATATTTTTCAAATGACCATATGTTAAATAATGAGGATGGGCTTAAGAATAAATGAAAACAAAAAAATGTTACTAGAAGATAAAAAACAAAGCATGTGACCGGGGAAGCCTGAAAAACAATTCACCTTCTGCACTACATTTTCAAATAAAGACTGAAGTGATATTTCATGATTATTATTAATACTGCCAACTAATAATCATTATCTGGTTGTTTGGTAAGGAAACTAACATAGCTAGTTTCCTAACTATGCCAGCACACCTTTAGGGACAAAGGGGACCCATGGACACCAAGTGGAATGGTGGAAATGACTCCCAGTTTTTGTACTTGTGGGGTTGAATATGTGCACAGGCAACCATTTGGAATGTGGGACAAGATCACACTGTTATAACAATATTCACAAGACCCAGAGGATTCTCAAATTTCACCCATGTTTTGGACCAGTACACTAGGTCAGCAGTTCTTAGGTAAAGGATCAAAACATACAGTTTTTTTTTGTTTTGTTTTTGGTGATTCCTTGTCACCATAATAAAGGTCTAAAGCTTAAAAATTATTTTTTCATTTATTTTTGGCACTAGGGATTGAACCAAGGAACATTCTACCTCTGAGCTACACCCCTAGCCCTTTTTAATTTGAAAAAAGATCTCTCTAAGTTGGCCTCAAACCTGCAATCCTCTTGCCCTAGTCTCCCAAGGCACTAGGATTACAGACATGCACCATTGCACCTAGCTAAAAATGATTCATTTTAAAAAGAATAGATGGATTCAAGGTGATATCTCTAATATTGCCACTATCACTGAATTGCATTTGAATGTGCTTTCCTGGAAGAGACACAAGGGGTGGGCTTATAGCTAGTGAAAAGGAATTGGGTACAACCCTGGTCTTACAAACCATTTTATATCTGATTTCCATATCCACATGCTTGTAAAATGATTCTACATATACTATGTCCATGATGAAATTTGCTTATTCCTCTTGCCTTCCCCTTATCCTCCCACCCCCAAAAAAAGAAAGGAAGAAAGAAAGAAAAGAAAAGAAGTCTTGGTGTTCTCACTATAGTATTTTAGACATGTATTAGGGAAAAAAAAAAAAGAAAAGAGAATTGTGATCTTGATGACTGCTTACTGGCTGCCGCCAATCTTACTGCCTGACATCATTTGGGTTACTGAGGAAGTTTATAAAGAAATAATGTGCTAGAGGGTAACAGTTCTGTATGAAGGAGAAAGGTTTATTTCCTTCCTTGCATTCAAATTATGCATATACTAGTCTTGTATTAGGATCTGAGTCTGGGTCATCTTTATATATCTCACACATAATCCATAATTTTACTCAATATTTATTATTTTATTTTCAAATTTAATTAATTTTCATGAATTTAAAATTTTAAAGTTTGAATTCATTGAGTCATATTTTATAAAAAAAATTATAACAATTGTGGTAGGAGAGAGTATTTTATGATGTAAAATAACTTATTTTATTGAATTCTTTGCATTGCATAGGCACAGCCTGTGTCTGAAAACTTTTTTTCTGCATGGAAGTTAATTGATTAATTCTCTCATTATTATAAATTTTCATTTTCTTGTTTTCAACATCGTATTTTTTACTCAGTGAGTCATATTTTGTAAAAAATTATAGCAATTGTGGTGAGAGAGAGTATTTTATGATGTAAAATAACTTATTTTATTGAATTCTTCACTTTCCTATCAGCTCTTTTTGCATTGCATAGGCACAGCCTGTGTCTGAAAACTTTTTTCTGCATGCAATGTTAATTGATTAATTCTCTCATTATTATAAATTTTCATTTTCTTGTTTTCAACATGGTATTTTAGTGAGATACTAAATAAAGCTACTTTTGGAAAGGTGCTCACATGAAGACCTATTACTAAGCATACCTTATAAACTTTGCTTATGCTAAGCTATGCATAATTAACTCCTTTTATTTTTCCTTCAAAATCTGATTCATTACCTCAATTACATTACCACTTATCTCCCTGGACTCCCTATGGTTTAACTAGGTCTTTTATGGTTCCCCAAACAAAATGCAACATTCTGGAAGAACATCATCTAGAATACAAAAATGTTATTTGATAAATTCTTTTGTAATGATGGCTTTTCACATGTAGCCTCAAACTATGTATAGATTGCACTTGAGACTTCATTAACTGCAAGATGGCTAGTGAAGTCATGAGAAAGCAACTTAATTAGGAAATATACTGATATATTGATAGAGGTATGTCTGTTAGTGGATCAAGTAAAAAATGTCCATAGAAATAAGCAAATTAATGGAATTTAATGCTATAGTGTTAGGGTGGAATGAACAACAGTGAATTCATGTAGCCCCACCATTGAGATTAATGTAATGTATAGATGCCTTAGGGAAACTAAAAAATTAGCTTATCTCAAGGGGAATAAAGGCAGCCTGCAAAAACAGAAGAAAAGCATTAGAATATGTGTTGAGGCAACTATGGATGTCTAAGAATAGGGTAAAAAATATAGATGATTTTCCTGGAAGTTAAAAAAATATTTCATAGGTAGTGACTGGTGAATGCTTCCTTTAATCAAGTATCTTTTTTTTATTGGTTCATTGTAATCATACATCTTAATGAGGTACAAGCTGGTAGAGGCATATATACACACAGCACTCATTTAGCCATTCCTCAATTCCCACCCCATTTCCTTCCCCCCTCCCTCCTTCTCATGTTCTGCTTAGTAATTTGACTTTGATATGTTTGTGAATGTATATAATGTGTATTAGGGTGTTAAAGAACTTAATATTTAGCTAAGCTAATTAAAAAAAAATTTTGTGGTACTGGAGATTGAACCCAAGGGCATTCTACCTCCGAGCTACATCCCAAGTCCTATTTTTTATTCTTTATTTTGGAACAAGGCCTCACTAAGTTACAGAGGGTCTCAGCTGAGGCTGGCTGAGAATCTGTGTGCACCACCCTGCCCACCTGGCTTAGTTAAGCTAATTTTTTTTTTTGCAGTACTGGGGATTGAACTCAGGGGCATTCTACCTCTGAGCTATACCCACAGCCCTATTTTTTATTCTTTATTTTTTTTGAAACAGGGTCTCACTAAGTTGCGGAGTGCCTCACTAGGTAGCTGAGACTGGCCGCCAACCCAGATCCTCTGGTCTCAGCCTCCCAAATGCTGGGATTACAAGCGTGTGCCACCACACCCGGCTTAGTTAAAGTAATTTAAATAAATGTTCTACTAAAAGGTACTCGGGGAACATTTTATATATATAGTTGGGATGCTGAGAGGTACAGATGATTAACCACACATTGCTTATGTAAAGCAATTTCTCAAAGAGACCTCTTGTAGTGCCTGAAATCAGTGGTTGAGTACACAGATGTTACTTCCTGTGTGTTAACACTGGAGGTTTGCACCGGCTCAAACTACAAGAGTGTGATTTGGTTTCATGGATGGGCATATGACAACCTGGATTTTATTCGACATTGCTTTTACTTTGGTTCACTCTGAACTGCGAACAAAC
The DNA here is from genome assembly GCA_004027655.1 of Graphiurus murinus. Taxonomy (NCBI): domain Eukaryota; kingdom Metazoa; phylum Chordata; class Mammalia; order Rodentia; family Gliridae; genus Graphiurus; species Graphiurus murinus. The sequence continues at coordinate 3,743 of PVLC010008577.1, read as the reverse complement.
ACTGCAACAGATAGAAATAAAATTGGCATGTGGGTATATGTACATGGCTCATTTGTGCCTCCCTTGTACTTCACAAAGACAAGCCCTCATCTGGGGGTTTGGTAACCCACACGGTGAGGTGTCTCTCCCTGTCTGAAAAAAAAAAAAGTATTATCTGATTGCTGATTTTCATACTCGTAGCCTCATCTGCATTTGGAAAGTGCTATGTGCTATGTAAAACATAATTTGATAGCCGGGTTTAGCGGCACAAGCCTATAATCCCAGTACTTGGGAGGCTGAGACAGGAGGATTGCAGGTTTTAGAACAGCATCAGCAACTTAGTGAGGTTCTTAATAATCTAACAAGACCCTGTTTAAAAACCAAAAATCAAAAAGGCTGGGAGTATAGCTCAGAGGTAGAATTCCCCTGGGTTCAATTCCTAGTAACGTACACACACACAAACACACAAACACACACAAATTTGGTTACTCAGTAAGTTATGCCACCTAGGCTTAATATCCAGCTCGTTGATCTTCAAGTACTTGCTATGGCAGTACTAAGTAAGTTTCCTCTAGCTACTACTCACAATACAGGGCCTAGGTGTTTCCTTTTCATTCCTATTCTATCACAGGGCATTCTAGTGGTAGTCATAAAAATTCATATGCAGTTCAAGGTATAGAAATATACAGGATAAAAGGTCAAGTGTCATCCACTATTGGATTACTGCATAATTTTCTATAAAGTATGACTCATACCATATGAATATGATATGAATGCTTATAACATTCAAAACAAATGATTGGGAAGCAAAAAGAAAGAATCAACCTAATCAAGTTAACAAATACCTTGTATTCAAAAGCAAAGACAATGAGAGTGGTGTCATGGTTTTGTTTGTTTATTTTCAATATGGTGGATCAAGTATAGAGTGCTTTCTCTTTTACCGATTGACTTAGTAGTATCATCTGTACATAACTTATTTAATATTTATATCATGACATTTCCAAGTGATACAGTAATTCAGTTATAGATGTTAGAATTAGACCAATGTGGATTTAAATCACAGCTTTGCCATTTACTATAAGTTTGATAATGAGCAGTCAAATCTTTTCAAGCCTTGAGTTTCCTAATCTGGAAAATAAGGTTTAGCAATAAACATCTTTTAATGTTTTGTGAGAAATAAATTAAGTTGTATACATAAAACAATCATTTAAATATAGTAAACACTAAATAATATTATTAAATGAATGATGAATTATTGATCCCAACAAAGTCAATAAAATTCAGGTATCATGTGGCAAGTAAGCTAAGATAAAATTATTTGACTCCAAGATCCTTGGTTATTTAAAACCATTATTATTAAAACATTTTAGAATTTCTAAGTTTCCTTTTTTATTCCCCAACAGCTCTAAGGAATTATTATTGAAACCATAAGTCAATATAAGAACAGTTGACTCCTATCCTTTACTTTTCCTCTAACATTCACCAAATACACGCTATTGATCAACTTTCATATTATACTTTCAATTCCTTTCACTTCAGATAATAGTCTGCATTGCATGATTTTCACTTAAGGGCTCTGTGTTCACTTGCATTTTTCTTACACTAAATGATTTGGGAGTATTGTACATGCATTTCTAAAGTACCTATTGCAATAACATCTCAGGACTTGGACATTAGAACAAAAAATGGGAAGAAAAGCTATTTTCATGAATATAGTATTAGGGCTTTGTATTTGGGAATCATCTTTCATCTGCATCCCTCAAAGACTTTCACAAATATTATCTGATGCTTTATTCACTGTGCCAAGCTGCAAGCAAAACTGCCGTTCAAAGATTTCCTGAAAGCACATCAAACCCCATGAGGGAATGAGTTGTAGATAGCTGGTTAAAGTGTCAAGTGGCTGAAAAATAGTATATATAAAAATACTACTTAACAAACTATGACTGATACTTAGAAGTATGGTGTTCCAGAGGTAGAGCTTTCATAGTAAATAAATAAACAGAATCTATCATATTGACATCAAGACCAAGAGACACATTATAATTTAATGACATTCATTTTTTTTTTTACTGTATAATAACCTGATTTGGGGCAAAAGAATTTCTTCACAATGTACAAAATATACTTATTAAAGCATTGTGTATTAATGATAGCCTACATTATAGATAAAGAGCATGAGTATCAGACAAGGATTATATGCCAAGTGCTAAGCATAGTACCTGGTATACATGGCAAACTCAATTAATGTCAGTTACTGTTTCTTTCATCATTGTCAGCATCATGACCCCAAAAATCTGACAACTTAGGAGAAGGATATTTGCTCACAGTTCTAGAGATTTCAGGGGTTTAGTCCATGTTAGGACAGAAAGTGAGAGAGCGAGCTTAAAGGGGGTTCATCATGAACAAAGGCATACCTCCAGCGACCCACTACCTCCTCCAGACATGCCTAGGGTTACCACCCAATAAATCCACAATGGATTTATCCACTGATGAGATTAGAACACTCACAATTTAATTATATCATCTTTGAGCATCAATATATGATCTCTTTTAAGGGATATTATATATCCAAGCCATAACAATTATTATTATTATTATTATTATTATTATTATTATTATTAATTTAGATTAGGAAACCAATTTTCCTTCTAAAAATTGAGTAAAGACATATATATATATATGTATATATACATTTAATACATTAATACATTATATATACATTATATATATATTAATATTTGTTGTTGTTGTTGCTGCTGATACTACTTTTTCTATTGCCTGTAAAGATATGTACCTGTAAAGTAAGAATAAAAGAAAAATAGCCCCCTATTCTCTCAAGAAACAGCCCCCAAAAAGGGGAGAGTCAAGGATACTCAAATGTTAAGATTTCTTCCCACCTTCCAAATGAAGTCATTTATACATCTTATTGTCATGGAAAATATGGCTGTGAGTTTGGCAGTAAAACATATGACTAGTTATTTTGGGGAGTAGGCAGAAACAAATTAGATAACTTTTATAACTCTAAAGAAATAATTGATCTAAAATATTTAATAAATTCTACTGGCACCATGAAAACACATTAATCAATATACACTTACTATGGAGATACTAGAAACACATTTATTACTTCTTGTTAATGTTATTATTTTTGGCCCTATATTCTCTATTATTGTATCTTCTTTCTCATATAACTAGTATAGTTACACTTAACTATATGAAAAAATATCATTATTAAGAATATGGATTTTTACAGTTTTCTGAGGATATAACTTCTACTTTCTTGAAGAAAACAGTTCTTTTTTTTTATACAACATTCTGCCAGCTATCTAGCTATCCAGACCTCCATTGACCTACTGCGCCCCCCAGCGACCAGAGGTGAAGCAAACAACAACGGAAATATGAGCGACAGTGATCCGTAAGTTGGTTTGTGTGGGCGTACCTATACAAAGGATAGACTCAGACACTTGCCCTTCTAGCCCCTAGACAGGATTAGATGTGCAGAAGAACCCAGTGCACACGGGGCATCTGAAAAGGTCCGGCATTTAGACTGAACTCCTGCCATCAGCAATGGCAGAGAGAGAGCCCTAGTCAGACCCTGTGAAGAGCCCAGAGACATAAGCTAGCAGTGAGAATCATCAACAAAACCCCCTACCTGCACTGACAGAAAAATGCCAGAGACACACTCGTAAATTTAAGCTCGGTACTTACGAACTAGCAGAGTGTTTGTCTTAGTACTTGGTTGCTGTTTTTATGTTTTGGGTTTT
>PVLC010008576.1:36285-57834 GCA_004027655.1 Graphiurus murinus | reverse complement strand
GTAGACCAAGGAGCTTCATTAATAATAAAAAATATGATTCTATCCTCCTCCTGCTCCTCCTCCTCCTCCTCCTCCTCCTCCTCCTCCTCCTCTTCCTCCTCCTCTTCCTCTCCTCCTCCTCTCCTCCTCCTCTTCCTCTCCTCTTCCTCTTCCTCCTCCTCCTCCTCCTCCTGCTCCTCCTCCTCCTTCCTTTTATACTGGGAATTGAACTCAGGGGCATTTCTACCTCTGTAGTGGGATAACACAGTCCCACTCGTGGGTCCTTGGCCTCCATGATAAAAAGAATTTTAACACGTGCCAGTCAGGAATAAAAGGCAGGTATTTATTCAGGAAAATAAGGGACTCAGGGAAAACAGGTAAGCAGAGATCTTCTGAGTCACAGAGCAGGAGGGCAAGAGAACGAGGCCTTGCCTCCTTAGTCCTTGTATGAGAGGGGGTCGGCACAGAAGCAGTCTGGACCTCCTCCTCACAGGTATAGGTTGGCGTTCCAAGAAGGGTGGGCACAGAAAATGTTGGATCCTCCTCCTTCTCTGGTTTCAAGTGGTCGCTGGCTGAGATCTGAACTTTGTCCTGAATCTCAGGTGGGGGCTGGGATTCAGGGGATTAAAAAGGTGTGGCCCACTTAGACTTTTCTCCTAAGATTTTGAGCACACCCTATAGGGTGGGGTCAGCTAGAACTATCCAGATTTTAAAACTATAATTTTTTTCCCTTCCCAATGTCTCCTTTCTGCCTAAATTTTATTCCTTCTACTCTACCTCATCACCTCTGAGGTATACCCCCATCCCTTTCTATTTTTTTTTTTTTATTTTGAAGCAAGTTCTCACAATGGTGCTGAGTGTCTCGCTAAGTTGCTGAAGCTGGCTTCAAACCTGCAGTCCTCCTGTCTCAGCCTCCCAAGTAGTAGGATGACAGGTGTGTACCATCGCAACCGGCTAGATGTATTTATTTCTACCTTCCTGCCCCTCACACCCCCCATCCCTCTCCCCCTCTCAATTGGTTCCAAACCTGGGTGAGGACCAGAGGAGGGTTGCATAATGATCACCCCATCATCAGCTTGGGGACTCGGGCCACATGGGTAATGACAGCTCTCTGGGGGGTCCCAGAAAGGGAATCTCCAAGAGGAGAATTGTGTGCCCCTAAATCCATACATTGAGATGCTCACCCCAGGCTGACGGCATTTGGAGATGGGGACTTGGGGAGGTGATTAGGTTGTGATGGAATGGCAGAGACCTGGCTGGCTGGCTCTGTCCCTCTGCCACCTGAGGACACGGCGAGACAGATCTCGGAAGCAGCCCTTCCAGGTCCTAAAGCTGCCCACTCCTCGGTCTTAAACTTCAGCCTCCAGGACAGTAAGAAGCAAATGCATGCTGCTCACATCTTTCGATGGTGATTGCAGTGCAGGAATGGAGTGGAGGCTAGGGTCCAATGTAGGTGCTAATTTAGTATGTTGTGGAAATATGCTTGTGCCTGGGTAGAAGCCCAGATGAGAAGCTCGTTCCATATGCCGCAGTGGCTGCTGTCTACCCCACCCCAGTCGCAAGGTACAGGCTGCTACACGTGGCCCATGCTGATCATGGCGGGGGCCAGGTCATCTGGCGTAACAGGAGCCACAGTGCTCTCCGACCTCAGGTGCCCACAGCGTGGCTGCCATCGCTGGCTCTGCTCTCAGCTAACAGAGGCCAGCTCCCTGTAACCCTGTTTCACCGAGCACCTCGATGGGGCTGTGTCTCTCCATGCTGACCATGCCGTTGATCGGTTCCACCACGTTGGCAGTTGGCAAGGGCCGCATTAATTACTGAAGCTGTCCATTTCGTGCAGACCCAGAGGCCTTTCATAATTTAACATTGATAACATTTGAGGCCAGTGGAGTCAGCTGTTTAAATATTTCAGGGCTGAGCTCAGGCTGCCGGCATGTGGCTCGCCCTGTCTCCCTCCCTGGCTGTGCAGACAGACTCCGGCCTCGCCCTTGCTGTGGGGGAAGAAGGGCGGGCTGAATGGTGGATCGCAGCAGTGTGGGCCAGGGCTCAGGCTCCCCACCGATGCGGCTGAAAAGGGCCAACCCGCTGCTGCCGACACCCTTAGGATACTGTGGAGTTGAAACAAGGCAATTTGCATCCCAGGTGTGGAAAATGAGTTGTCCAGACTGGCGTGTCCAGGCCTTTCCTGGTGAGAGGCTCATGGTAGCCACTCAAGAGACCCAAGAGCATTGTTCTCCCGTTTCTATGGGCAGAGCAGCGGGCTTTCTGGAACCTGTACTCCTCCAAGCTGTTGTCAGGTATTTTGGTCACAGTCATGCAAAGCTAGCACACTGCCAGTCTCTTTTGCCCTTCCGTCACTTCCCCCCAGGTGCCCACAGTGTGGCTGCCATCGCTGGCTCTGCTCTCAGCTAACAGAGGACGCCATTCTTTCCCTTCAGCCCCTCCTGGCATGTGAGCACACGGGAGAAGGTGCTAGAGTCCCTCACCAGACTCCAAACCTGCTGGCTCCTTGATTTAGGACTTCTCAGCCTCTGAACAGTTCTGCTCTCTATAAAGTACCCAGTCTCAGGTATTTTTTTTATAGCAGCACACACAGTTTAAGACAGATTGACTCATAAGAGACCTGCACATGGACCCCACCTCTACCTCCACATGGCTCTGTGACCTTAGGACAATTGCTTTACATCTCTGGGCCTCAGGGGGAGCATAAATGGCAGCACAGAGCCAGAGATTTGATATTTGAAACTCAACAACTCTCTGTGGATTGAGATTAAAAATTTCCTAATATTACTTTTGTCCTCCCCCATCTTCCTTCCTTCCTTCCTTCCTTCCTTCCTTTCTTCCTTCCTTCCTTCCTTCCCTTTTCTTTCTTCTCTTTCTTTCATTCTTCCTTCCTTTCTTCCTCTTTCTTTCTTTCTTCCTTTCTTTCTTTCCCTTTCTCTTTTTTCTTTCTTTCTTTCTTTTTTTCTTTCTTTCTTTCTTTCTCTTTTGTCTTTTCTCTTTCTCTTTCTTTTTTTCTTCCTTCTTTCCTTCCTTCCTTTCTCTTTTTTCTTCTTTTCTTTTTCTTTCTTCTTTCTTCCTTTCTTTCTCTTTCTCTTCCTTTCTTTTTTCTTTCTTTCTTCTTTCTCTTTCTTTTTTCTTCCTTCTTTCATTTCTTCCTTTCTCTTTCTCTTTTTTCATTCTTTCTCTTCTTTCTTTCTTTATTCCTTCCTTCCTTTCTTTCTCTTGTTAGAACCCACATAGCTGGGCACACAGCCACCCAGGTGCAGATTACGTTTCCCATCCCCCCCTGCACCTAGACGTGGTCACACAATAGAGTCCAGTGCCTTAGGAGGTGAGGGGAGGTACTGTGGACAGTGTCTGAATAGTATGTCCAGAGACGCTTCCCTGGGTGGGACACCATAAATTGGAGCAGCCATGGAAGCTACCAGTTAATGACCACCCAGCCACTGGCCAGCCCTGGCCTTTTCACTACTAAATAGTAATGTGAGTCAGAAAAAATAAAAATAAAAAGACTGTGTTATCAAAATCATTGGCCTCTCTATTTCAGCAGCTCAGTCTCTATCCTAACAAATACAGGAACTGTTACCAGAAGTGGGGTTCTTAGATAGTAATTAATGTGGTACAGCTTCTGGTAGAGTAGCTAGCAGGTGGAGAGGGCTCTGATGTTGCAGGCTTAGGACCTGGTTGCCTTTGTTACATGTTGGAAATTCTGTTATCCCAGGTATAACCCATCCACTTTCTAGACTTGGTCTCACGAAAAAATTGTTGGGAAAACTCAGTGTCTGTGTATTTTCTTTGCTGCCCTTTGCAAATTTTAGCAAAATATAGCAAAGATAAAAACACAAGGAAGAATCCATGGCTCTGTAAGCAGGTACAGTAAAGAACTGAGTCTAGTTAAGAAAAGCTCAGAAGCTGAGGCCTGCAATCTAAACCAATTAAAAATCCAGAAACTTGGGACTCACAAGATTGGAAAGTCCAGCTGGCCCTAGATTCCACACAGCAGGAGGTGTCAGGGTCTCATGGAGCCATGCCGGTAACAATGAGCAGATGAGCGGTACGACCTTCCTACATATTTCAGAAGGTCTCAGAGACCATCATAAAATGGAGGAGGGTGTTCTGGGTTAAATAGTGTCTTCCAAATTAATGTTCACCTGGAACTGTGAATGTGACCTTATTTAGAAATAGCCTTTGAAGCCAGGTATGGTGACACACACCTGTAATCCCAGTACTTGGGAGACTGAAACAGGAGGATCACAAGTTCAAGGCCAACCTCAGCAACTTAGTGAGACTCTCAGCAACTTAGGGAGACTCTGTTTCAAAATAAAAGAGATAAAATTGGGCTGAGGTAGAATGCCCCTGAGTTTAATCTCTAGTATCAAAGGAAGGAAGGAAGGGAGGAAGGAAAGAAGGAGGGAAGGAAGGAAGGAAGGAAGGAAGGAAGGAAGGAAGGAAGGAAGGAAGGAAAATGGAGAGAGAAAGAAAGAGGGAGGAAGGAAGGAAGGAAGGAGGAGAGAGAAAAAGAAAGAAAGAGGGAGGGAAGAGAAGAAGGAAGGAAGGAAGGAAGGAAGGAAGGAAGGAAGGAAGGAAGAAAGGAAGGAAGGAAGGGAAATTAAGTTACAATTGTGGTTAAGGTTGGGTTGCAGCGAGTTGGGATGGGCCCTAAATCCCAAGACCGGTGCCCTCAAGGAGAAGGAAGTTTGGGCACAACACAAAAGAAAGGACACCGTGTAAAGATGGAGCAGAACCGGGGAGATGTTGTCACAAGCCATGAGATGACCTGGATCACTGGAACCACCGTAAGCCAGGGAAGCAAGGAAAGAATCCTCCCTGGAGCCTGGGAGGAAGCATGGTCCCGCCCTCACCTGGACTCTGGACTTTACTTTCAGAACTATGAGAGAATAACTTCCCATATTTTCAGTCCCCCACTTTATGGGATTTCCTTATAGCAGCTCTGGGAAACTAATACAGAGGTGCATCTACCCTAGAAAGCCAAGAACAGAAGAGGTGGCTGACCTGATTCAGATCATAACTGTAAGAGATTTGGGGAGCAGTGTCCTTCACATGGGTTGGGCTGGAAAAAATAGGTTTTGAGGGATTATTTTTGCTAAAACACACACACACACACACACACACACACACACACACACACACACACACACCTCAAACTTGGCCTGCAGAACCCATGGCAGGCTCTCCAGACAGCAGGGCTGGGCTGCCACGCAGATGCCTGGGGCACTCACACCAAGATGGGCATCTCGGTGACCATTCCTGCTGGAAGGGATTGGAGAGCTGCCATTCTCTGCGGACCTCTCCCCTTCTGTCCCCTTCCTTTCTTAGAGATGTTGTCATCATAGTCATCCCTGACCATCCAAAACTTGCGTAGCAGAGTATGTGCTGGGGAAATGCCCAGACCTGGTCCTTGGGATTCTCGGGGACCAGATCCAAGTGTCCACAGCTGTACCTGATAGATGACCTGATAGATGGCCTGCAGGCGACTCAGAGACCACAGGCCAGGAGAGAAAGAACAGTGGGGCTTCCTTGGAGATGGGGCGTGTGTGGAGGTGGGCACACATTCCACGGACACCAGAGTGTCTGGAAGATGGACCGAGGGGAGATACTGCCACCTGCCCCCACCACCCCCTGCCAGGCCTGACCTGCTCGCCCCAGCAGTGTGTGATGGAACAAAGGTCTCCATTCTAGAAGCCCCCCTGGGGGTCCTTCCTGCCACAGCTTAGCTTGTACCCAGCTACCCAGCGACTCCAAGCACACTGGTGAGATTGGGCTTCCCAGCTGTGAAGTAGAGATAATCGCTCATCCCCGAGGGTGTTGTAAGGATTAGTGACATTCTGTGCAGAACACCCGGCACTTGGAATGCACTTGATAAATGTGGCATGGGACTGAGATTCGTTCACTCCTGACAGCTAAATGATGCCTCTTTATTTTCTAGAACTAATCTCATCTCCCTAAGAGGTCTCCACCCATTGGACTGGGGAGGGGATTGAGGCACGGGGCCGGGTAGTTACCTCCCTCGTTTACCTCCCTCTTAAGCATATCTCAGCAGGGCTCCAAACAGGACTTTCCTCCTCTAAGGTGTACTTTTCCAATAGACTTTTCCACACATAGAGCTTAGCCCTTTCCCCCTCTCCGCCCCAAGATGCTACCTGAGGCCCCGAGGTGTGGCAGAGGGCAAAGGCACCCGTCTATGGCAATAGCACCCTCTGTCTGCCTGGCCACTGCTCATCCTGCAGTCCCCAAGGGCAGGGGCTGCCTACAGATGGAAGGAGTCTTTCCAGATGATTCCAAGACCCATGGGTGGTCTTTCTGATGGACCAGTCCCCTCCCTGGCTCTCCCTGGAGCTGCGTGACCTTCTGAGGTGCATCTGGGGACCACTGGGTGGTGCAGGTCTCTCCTGTCCCTGCCACATGCCCTCCTGGGTTCCCGTTGGCCAGCACTAGTGACCGTCCTCAGGGTCCCTCCCTGGGCAAGCCTCCCCAACTCCTCCTAGACATGGAGACTTTGTGGGAGACTTAGGAGGCCCTTGTCCCTAATCAGATCCCACCACCCAGCATCCTTGCAGCTGTGTGAGGGGAAAGAGAGGAATCTGCAGGGCCACCTCCCCGAAGAAGGCCAGTGGGCGCCAGTGCCCGGGGGTCCCTATCCATTTTGTCCATTGCACGCCGTCTCTAGACCATACTGCACTCTAACCACATTCCTTCCCTCCTCCCTCTTCCCTCCTCCGTCCCCTCTGGCCACCAGAGCTGCAGAGGGACAGGCTTCTCAGCCTCCTGACCAGGACAGCCACAGGGGTCCCTTCCCCTTGACTGCGTTTTGGGCTGGAACCATCCTTCCTGCCTCTGGTCCCCTGCCCTCCCTGGGCTTAGGGCTTTTATTTTAGAAAACTTTCCTTCCTGAACTTTTTCTGGGAGCCCTTGAGATGCAAATCATCTCCACCTTGGGATTGTAGTTACCTCTGGCCTCTGGGGTAGGGCGGGTGCCTCCCTGGAATAAGTGACAGCTAGCGAATACAGTGGCCTCATCGCACTGACCACATGAGCATGGCCCTAATGCCGCCCCCTTCCCCACTAGCTCACTCATGCTACACCCCTCTGGCTCTTGTTTCGAAGGCGTTGGGCGCCATCTCTCTCCTCTGCGGTGTCAGTCTTGAACAGTCTCTGGACCGTGTTTAGTGACGGTCCTGCATACCCTTCTTGCAGGCTTCTTGAATACTCCCTGCTCCAAGCTTCATAAGATGGCGTTCCCGGTGCCCTGATGCCACCATGGCCCACAGGATAGCAGAAGGAGCCTCTTCACCCATGAGGGTGGTCACAGTGGGAGCTAAAAGTCTCAGACCCCTTTTCTTGAGGCCCTTGGGTTCTTTCTGGGGTCTTTGTAAAATGCTAAGATAACGGAGATCAAATCCCAAAGGAGCTCTGCTCCAGAATCAATATGTTGATTGGTGGCATAGCTTGTAGAACAAAGGACCCCAGCTGCTGCACGGAGAGGTGGCCTCGTAAATGTCCCATTTAACCTCGTCCCACCCTGTCCCCCCTTTGCTGGTGACAGTGCCCTGTTGGAGTTCAAATACTTGCAGTCAGGCAGGGCCCAGCCTCACCCGCAGCCCCAACTTCTCCAGCCCAGCTCAGAGCAGGACCAACGTCACTTCTATGCTGATGACGCTCACGCCTGGGACAGCTCTCTAGCCAAGTTGCTGGAGCGTCTCTCCTGTTGGAGCCAAGACCCTGACCCTCCTTCCTTTGTCCCAACTGCCAATCATGCCACCCCCCGACACACACTCCACCTATGAAACTGGTGCCGGAAAAGAGATGGCACATAGCCTTCTCAGATCCTGCAATGTCATTTAAATTGTCCAAGGATCAGAAAAGCCACCATTCCGCAGAGATGGGGTCAGGGTCCCGGTGGAGCTTCTGTTCTGTGGATGGCAGGACCCAGGAAAGCAGTCTCCTCACAGGTCCTCTGCATCCCAGTATCACAGGCAGCCTCTTCTTTCCAGAAGGCTGGTCAGCTCTGGTCACGCAGCAGATGCGCCTGGTGGCCGGGCCCAGGTAACTTACGCCCTCCTCTCTTTGTAATGGAACCCGCGTTTTTCAGAGGCAGGACCTGGTCAGCTGGGGAAGCCCATATGTCACGGCCTCCTAGAAGCTGGGTGACCCCCAAGACACAATTTCAGCTAGCCAGACTAAAGGAAGACAGGAGCAGGGCGTTAAGGAAAGCTAGGTATGCGTTTCCCCTGGCCAATGCAACAAAGTCCTGCTAACTAGGTGACTTTAAACCACAGAAACACATCTTCCTGCAGTCCTGGAGGACAAAAGTCCAACACTAGTGTCACTGGGTAGACATCAAGGTGTCCAGGGCACTGCCCCATGGAAGGTTCCAGACGTCTCGCTTGCTGCACACTCTCGGTGGATGCCAGCACCTCCTCCTGGCCCCATTGTCTCCACCTCTGCCGGCCTCTGCGGTCACTTTGCCGCCTCCTCCGTGTCAAGCCTCTCTTGCTCTCATAAGGACATGTGTGACAGCATTTAGGGCCCACGCACAATCCTGGACAATTTTTTCATGTCATCCTTAACTCCACCCCAAATGAAGAGGCCCCGGCGCCATGCAAGGCCCCGCCCACAGGGCCCAGGACGACTCAGCCCCCAGGGCTTGAGCTCCTTACCCTTTTCCCTGCTTCTGTCCTAACCCACAGACACTGTGTTGATGCCACAGGGACCACCTGGCTGAAAGGGACAAAAGCCACCAGGAAGGAGGGGGAGCCACTAAGAGGCTGAGCTCCCATCTGGGCCACCCACCTCTGAGCTTCCTGTTAGAGGAGCAAATAAACCCCAATTTTGTCTACCCCTACCTGGTGGTCTTTTCTGTGGCGATGTACCTGGTGCAGACTCGCAGCAGGAAAGCCCATGGCCCAGGTACCAGGGACAGGGGCCAGAGAGCAAAGGTCATGAGCCAGGCCAGCCCCTCCTGACCTCAGAAACGTCCCTCTAGAGCACTAGGCCCAGATCTCTGCGGGGCTCATGGCCACTCTCGGTGAGGAGAGCCAGCAAGTGAGACTGTGTCCGCCACGCATCAAGCTGGAAGGCCAGACACCCTGGAGAAGCATGTGTCCTCCCAAAATGAGGCTTAGGCAGGCTTCCCTCTTCCCCTAGACTCGCCACCTGGCTGTCAGGGGAGCTCCATCACATGCACTAACACTACAGCATTGGACAGGGCTCTGAGGCCCTGCGTGGCGGTGGCCACACTGTCCCTCTGACTCACAGTTAGATCTTCAGAAAATGCTCTGTTCCCAGGCCTTTTGCCAGGTGGTTCTCTGAGGAGCTCTGCTGGAGCATGCTGAACCTGAACTCCACACATATCCCAGGTGTCTGCTCTCTGTGCCCCTGCTGGGCCCTTCTTGGTTTTACCAGACATAGAAGATAATAGCTAGGGAGGCCTGCGGCTCAATAAAAAGCTGGTCGACTTCATCGACTCTCCTTTATTTGCACTCACGCTGTGCCTGGTTCCACACTAAGCACATTACGACCTCACCGGATGCTTCTCACCATCGCACCCGCCTCACCGGCCACCGGCGGAGGCTGTGATCGGTGAGGTCACTTGCTCCCGTCACCAGTGGGTTAGTGATGGAATTGAGAGTTGAGGCCTGGTCAGAAGCGTTCACTTCTGGTGCTGAGAGAGGTCTATCTGGCATTGAGCCTCAGCGGGGCTAGAAAGGAATAAGTTTGTTACAACAATAGCAATACACATATCTTGCAGAAAATGCAAGCAACACGTATGGAAAACCATAAATACACGATGAAACGATGACCCTACAGTACTCCTGTAATCCAAAGATAATTGCTGTAAAGTGCCAGTCAAATCCTTCTAATCACACACACACACACACACACACACACACACACACACACACACACAGAGGCAGACAAAGAATGTCCTGAACAATTTTGTCATCTGCTTTTTTCTCTAAATTAATGATATGTCATGTTCATCTTCCCACATCATTAAATATTCTTTTAAACATAATGTCGCTGGCTGGACCACATTTGGAATACGATTAGCCCCACGGTCTCTATATATTTATCTGTTTAAAGATTAGATTTTTCCAAAGTTCTTTCTTTTTTTTTTTTTTTTTTTTTTTTGCCATTGCTAACGTGACAGAATTTGTCTTCCTGCACACCAATTACTGAATTCTTACAATTTCCAGAAGTAAAGTAAATAGGCGTGAGTTTTTTTTTTTTTTTAATGGATTTGTATGTGTTATACCGAATTACCTTCCAAAAGGAGGGATCAGTCTACGTCCCACAGCTCCCGTTCTTTCCTCTCGGATGGCAGCGAAGATCTTTCTCTTTGAATCTGAGTCGCCAAACAGGAAGCGGAATGTGTCCCTAGGGGGTTTGTTTTCACTTGTCCTGCTTGAAGACTGGCTCTCCCATCTGTCTCCGGTCTTCCACTAGTTCTAGAAAGTTCCCAGTCATTATGCTTTGAATATTGCCTCTTCCGACTCCCTCCATCTCTCCCCCGGGACCTCCTCCTGTTTGTTAGACACGGAATCTGCACCTCCTTTCTGATTTCTGGATGCCTCCCTTAAATCACTAATTCTAGCCGGCTGTCATCCTGTCCATTTAGTTTTATTTAGCTCGGCTTTATTTTGTTTAATTTCCGCAGTTCTACTTCATTCTCCTTCAGATCCACCTGCTGTATTCTTTCTCATAATGTCATGTTCTTGCTTTATGGTGTCTCCTCTCCCCTTTATCTCCTGAAATACTTTAAACACACTTACTTTAACGCTCCTTTGAAGTTGTCCTATTTTTCTGTGCTTCCCAGAGTGTAATTTATCCCTTTTATGACTTCTTCCACAGGGCCTGAGCAGGGCTCTCACCATGGCAAGGACACAGCGCCCAGCCCCAGCCCTGGGACCCCAGAGACCAATTTTTTTTACCCCCCTCATTGCTTCAGTTTCTTCTTGGTTTCTGGGATTGGGGGATTTTATTCTCTTGGTTTTAGTCTTGGCACATAAGCATACGTCCATATGCGTATGTGTGTGTGTGTGTGTGTGTGTGTGTGTGTGTGCATGTGTTTGCATCTATACACATATGCATGTGCATGTGTGTGTGCATGTGTCTGTATGTGTGTATGGCATGTATTTACATGTGTGTGCATTCATGTGCCTGTGCCTGTGTGTGCATGTGTGTGCATCTGTATGTGTGCACATGCGTGTGTGTCTCTGTGTGTGTGCATGTGTGTGTGTTTGTGTGTGTATGTGCTTACATCTGAATGCATGTGTGCATATGTATAAGTCTGTCCATGTGTGCACATGCATGTGTGTCTCTGTGCATGTGTGCACATGCATGTGTGTGCCCTTGCATCTGAATGCATGTATGCACACGTGTATCTCTGTGCATGTGCGTGCGTGCATGCATGTGCCTGTGCATGCATGTGCATCTGTGTGCTTGCATGTGTTTGTACATGCATGCAGTATGCGAGCGTGTGCTTTGGGAGGCTTGTCTCCATGTCTGGTGAGGCGAGCCCTCCATACCCGCCATCTCCCATCTTAAATGGATGTCTCTTCACAGTCGATGCTCACTAAAAATTGCTTTTTGATCTACTGCTAATAATAGCACAACAATAATAATTTAATAAGTGTCCGAGGTTCCAAGAGCTTTATAGCCATTGTCACAAGCATAGCGCACGCTGGGAGTGTTTAAGTAGCATACTTAATTTTTATTTAATCCTCCAAACAAATCTTGCCATTACCCCATCTTACAGATAGGAAAACTGAGGAAGAGCTGGGAGAAATGCATCAGCCTGGGCAAAGCTCCTGCAGTGGGCCACACAGAGGCAGGCTCTCCAACCCGCCCTCCTCCAGAATGTGCCCCAGAGTCCTGGGTGGGATGGGAGCCCTAGGCCACGCCCACGCCTCCAGCCTCTGCCTCTGGTTTCCCAGGGCAGGAGGACAAGGAGGGCAAGTCCAACCGGAGGGCAAGTCCTGGGACAGTGAGCTCAAAGTTACAAATGCCGGAGCGGAGGTGTGACACCTGGTGTGGCTGTTCCACCCCCTGCAGGGCCTTCCGCTGCACGGGTGTGCCTCACATGCTCACACATCCTCCCAGGCAGGCTGCTCTGCCCTGAGCACCGCCCAGCTGAGGGGGCCACGAGCAGTCGTGCTGACCAGAGAGTGCCGGCAGCGTGGGCCTCTCCACCCGCGAGCACCCAGCCTGCAGCCCTGTGCCTCCCAGAGTGTGAAGACAGAAGACATCGGACCCAGCTCAGTGCACCCTCCTGCTGCCTCTAGTCCCACGGCTGAGCAGGGCTCCCATCCCTTCCTACCTCGGAAAGTCCAGAGCTGCCCCAGCCTGCCTGGAGAAGGCCATGCGTAAAGCTGGCCTAGGCCTGAGCGGGGCAGCCCCTACCCTGCAAAGGCGCTGCTGCTGGTGCTGCACACGGCCGCTGTTCACCAGGGAGGCACTGGAGTGGCCTGTTGCTACTTCTGCCTGTGCAGGGACTGGAGCAGGTAGCACAGCTGCAGAGCATCCCTGCAGGAAGGAGCTGCCTGAAAGTCCGTGTCCCCCAAATCTGCACACCCCAGCGGGAAGGTATGAGCCAGGGCCTATGGCAGGAGATGAGGTTATAGGAAAAGGCCTCTGCGTGGGTTACTGCTCTTTAGAAGTGAAGCCCAAGGGAGACCCTCGCCCTTCCACCTAGACAGCCTGCAAGAAGAAGCCACCATCGAGGAGCAGAGAGAGAGCAGAGAGAGAGAGACGGGAGAGAGCAGAGAGAGAGAGCAGCCTCAGCAGACACCTTCGTCTCGGGCCTCCGCCTCCAGGATGTGGGGAGTAGATTTCTGCTGGATATAAGCTGCCTGCTGTGAACAGACTAAGGTGCATGGCTGGTAAGGACCCAGCCAGCTGTGGGTCCTCAACAGGAGGCTACATGGAAGGCCAGCACGCCCAGATCTTGGAGGAATGGCCCCAGACGTGGGTGTCAACCCTCACCCTGAGACTCCGGCGCTGCCTCCGAGGTCAGCAAAGAGGACCCCCACGCCATGGCTTCTGTCACCATGGCCTGGTTCCTCAGGAGTCCCCTTGGCCTCCGCCCACCCACCTTTTCATGTATGCTTAGAGCTCACAGTCACTTGGGGTCGGTCCCCCTAGGGTGACAGGGCACGGGTGTGCTCCAACCTCCGCTGGGAGGTCTTTTATTGAATCACTCCGCTGGGAGGTCTTTTATTGAATCACACTTTGGGATCAGCTAAGATCCAAAGCATCAAAAGATAAGAAGGTTTGAGACAAGCTCAGGGGAAATCAGTGTGATCTGGTGATGGGGTACGACTGGGGGGCAGAGGTCAGGCTTCCGGCCAGGGCTGTGTTTCGCCAACCAGGGCAAACCTGGGGGACTCTGTAGCCTTTTCCAGCCCCTCCTGGCTGCCCAGACCCACGGGCCAGGGCTTCCTTTGATCTGCACCCCACACCCGCAGCTTCCTGTTAGGCCTGGGCTCTGTTCCAGCCTCGGCTTCTGCAAGAACCACTTCCCCTGCCCCCTGCTGCAGGGGACCACACCTCTCAACTGTCCTTGGTTTGAAAACTCACTGGACCAGCCACCTGCAGACACAGTCCCATGGCCCGCTAAGCACGTGCCTGGGGGGTCTTGGCAGAAAGCCTCTGCCCTTCCGCTCTCACCAGGAAGAACAACTTATTATGGGGGGATTGAATTGGGTCCCCAAAAAGATATGATGAAGTCCTCACCTCCAGAGCCAGCTGACACATCCTTCTTTGGAAACTGGGGTTTTGCAGGTGCGATCAAGCTGGGATGAGACGGTCCTGGATTAGGGTGCGACTCCGGCATGACTGACGTCCTTATAACTGGATAGAGGCACAGAGGAGATAGAAGCCTCAGACTGACACCCCCGGATGAGGCCACGTGCAGATGGAGACAGAGGGGCGTTCTGGATCTGCCAGCAGAGGGGTGCAAGGATTACCCAGGAGCCTCCTGGAGGCAGGACAGGGACGAGAGCAGATTGTCCCTCAGAGCCACCAGAAAACACCACCTTCCCACACCTGGAATTTGGACTTCCTACCTCCAGAACCATAGAGAATACATTTCTGTTGTGGCACCGGGCGTGTGACATTCTGTTACCAGTGCGCTGACCAGGACGCCCCCGTGTTTGTTCCAAACCTTCTTATGGCAGGAGCCTCTGTCCCCTTAATGAGGTGGCTCGGTTAAGTGTCACCTGAGCCCGGCTGCAGGCCGTACTACGAAGACAGAGATGCTGCTCTGGAAACCAGACAGGCTGCTCGGGAAAAAGAGACAAAGGTAAGCCCTTATATATATTGCAGTTGAGTTCCGTCCCGCAAGTCGGCCGTGAGCGATTGGAAAATAAATCAAATGAATCTAGGAAGAGTCTAGCTCAGATTGTTTTATATATGACTTCAAATTCCCAGCCCGCTTCAAAGAAACCTCACCTGGAAATCAAAGACTGAATTGTAAAAGTGTGCTTGATGAGAGAGAGAAGGGAGTTAGAATTCTAAGCAGGGGATCTGTGCTTAAAGAAAAAAAGGCTGCGCATTGCGTCAAATGATTAACCAACTGTGAATGTTGCATATTTTTTTCTGAAAAGGGACACGTTTATGGCCTTCATGTAGCATTTTTATGCTTGCCCATGTGCTCCAACTTTCACCTAACCAATAACCCAGCGATGTCTGTGTAGGTTTTGCCTAACCTCCGTGCTCTTTACCTGAAGACTGGCCGTGCTCCGAGGAAAATCATAAGCAAATAGATGAGAGAGAAGAAAACAGGCCTTGGAGTCTTCAATCATATTTGTCCAAAGTCATGCCCACCCTCTAACGGCCTTCAAGTTCCATTTCTCTTTATTATTTAAGACTCTGCTCACTGGCTCCCCTGCCTTTAACTCATGATGGATTTTTCTCCCCAGTTCCTAGAAGGCAGAACTCTATGGCATAGCGCATTCCCTGCACAGCAACGTCAGCATAAACTTTTGGACACTTTGAAGATTCTTTTCAGCCTGGTGTGGTGGCGCACGCTTGTAATCCCAGCATTTGGGAGGCTAAGACCGAAGGATCCGGGTTCGCGGCCAGCCTCAGCTACCTAGTGAGGCACTCCACAACTTAGTAAGACCCTGTTTCAAAATAAAGAATACAAAATAGAGCTGGAGGTATAGCTCGGAGGTAGAATGCCCCTGAGTGAAATCCCCAGTACTGCAAATAAATAAATAGATAAATAAATATTCTTTTCAGTATCTGTGTTTCTTCTCTGTCTTGGTCACGACCCCCAGCACGCTGAGTTGACCCTCCAGGAAAAGACTTAGGGGAGATGTCACAATATGGGGGGGGGGTGCGGGGGACTGGAAGGCTGTGTCACAGCGGAGAGGTGTGGCAAATTCACTTTCCAGTGCGAGATGGGAGGCAGAGACAGGTAGGGTCCCTTGGTTCTCAAAGCCCTCCCCCAGCCGTCATTTCCCTTTGCAAACCTTCCAGAGGAGCCCACTTGCTGAGTCCGCTCTGTTTCTGTGCGGTGCTCTAGGGAACAACAGAGAGAAAGCGATGTACCCACGGCAGGTTTTGCATTTTCTCTGCACTCCCTGGCCCTCGCCACCTTGGACTTGGACCTTCAAATACAGAAGCAGCACTCTTACCCCAGCCCGGGGCTCTGCTGTCTAGATGGCACAGAGATTTGTATCCGGGGCTCATGGCGGTGGCAAGGATGGGCACAAGTGCCCAACTGGGTCTCCAGCCCCCTTGGACGAGCCCAAGGTGTGTGAGGTGAGGTCTTCCCCAAGCAGACTCAGCTTTGGTCATTAGACTGCAGGACACCATTCATTGCCTTGGAGTAACTCTCTAAGCCCTCTTTAGAAGAATCCCAGGAATCCCTGGAGTCAGGGATCTCTAAGAAAAAAGAAGCTCTCGTGAGGTCCTGGTCTCTGGCTCTCATTCCACAGAAAGAACCGAATCTAACCACCCTAGAAGGTTCTGATGAGAATCACCCCTGAGAATCCAAATGTCTGCAGCACAGGACCTCTGCCTTCCTGAGCAATTTAAGTTCCCTCTCTGCCATCCTCCCGACGCAGTACCTCCTTATGCTTAAAGACTGTGGTCAGCTGCCTGCTCTCGTTTGCATTTGTTTTTGTTTTTAACCTGATGCAATGTGGCAGGACTCTTCCTCGTGGCCACTAGACAGGCCTGTGTGGTCAGCCCCATTCCTTGCTCTGCACACCTGCCTCATGCCCCTCCTGGTCGCCCCTCTGTGTGCGCATCTATGACCTTGTTGTCCTTACTAACCACAGAACCCTTAACCCAGGCGGTGACCCGGCAAGCAGAGCCAGTTCTTGCCGGCTGAGTCCAAGTTCCAAGTAAATAAGCCATTTGTCCCCAGGCTGATCTTTATCAAAGCCCGTCTGTCTTCCAAATGAGCACTGAGTCATTTATAAAGTGTGCAAGTGTTTGGATTTTAGCAGCAAACATCCATCCATTTTAGAATAAATGATTAAAAGGCACTAATTAAATTCCTCTGATGACTGATGCCAAGCCCCTGAGAACGGATCGGTCTGCAGCTCCTGGCTGGCCCGGCTCCCGGGTCACCCACAGGGAGCACAGCTAGACTTGGGAGAGAGAATTGCTGCTCAGGGACACACCAGTGGGAGCCGGCAAGGAGGAGGGGGCTCAAGCCCACGCCCCCAGGATGGCCGTAGAGAGCCCTGGGCACGGAGGAAGATCTAAGGACCATGGGTCAAATCAGCCTGGAGAGTATTTGGTTCAAAATTCAAGGCGATCACTCAATAAATAAACAAAACTATGTATCGCGGCCCTGATATATGTTTGCAAGGGTTTGGAAGACAGTGATGGTCCCCGCCTTGGAAGGGAGGTGACAGATCACAAGTGGGTAAACCAACGAGTGAACAGATGAGTGGCCTTGGACCCCGGCCCTGCCCTCTGCTTCCACCGTCCCTACTCCCAGCAAAGGGACTAGGGCATCAGTGCCACCTCCATGGCACCCAGCACCCCTTGCATAGGCCCCGCAGGACCCCTGAGCCCATCAAGCCTGTGCCGACTCCCAAGGGTCCTTTGCCAGCCGCAGACGGACCAATCCTCTTCTGTGCTGGGGTCCCTGGAAGCTCCCACGGCGTTAGGGGTGGCACAAACACCTCCATGCGCACTGGGGTCCGCTCCACCAGATCTGGCCCCAGATCTACCTAGCGCCACCTTCCGGGCCTCCCTGCCTGCACACTGCTGTTCCCGCCACCTTCGATGCCCTTCTCTACCTCGCAAAGTCCTACAAAGGCCTCCAGCCGCGCTCCACCGCGACGCTCCTGTCCTGGCTGCAGCATCCTGGGTCCTCTGTGCTCTCAGCTGTTTCTCCAACCTCATTGCAAGCCCCGCGCCATTACCCTGTCCCCCTGGCCAGGTGACGGGGCTCACATTCATCCCACCAACATCCCTGCCTGCCTTCCTGGGGTAGCAGGGAGGAGGAAGCTGATGAATGGCCCAGTTGATGGATGGCCATGGTGGTGGAACCCATGGGGCCGCACCTTCTGGGTGACCAGGGAAGAACAGAGGAAGCAAAGACGCCCCTCAACGGGAGAGGCCACCTGTTCCACCCGGCCCCCACCTGAGTCTCTGACACCCCATCAAACTGTGGTCAGCGAGTCTGCTCAGCGAAACCTGCTCCCCTGTCTCCAGGAGTGAATCCTGGGGACATTCTGTGAGTCAGTGCTGCACAGCGCCTGGGTGTTGATGGACGCTGCCTCGCTTCGCAGCACTGCTAATAAGACTATAGTCAAAAACAGAGATAGTAGCAAAGTCACCGGGAGCTTGTTACGCGCCAGGAGTTCTCGGAAGCCTTTACTCTTGTGTCAGCTCGTTGAATTCCCCGCAGCCCGCAGCCCACAGCACCCCTTCAACTCCTCAGGCTGGGGTGAGGAGGTGCACGCCTGTGATCCCAGTACTTGGGAGGCTGAGACAGGAGGACTGCAGGTTCAAGGCCAGTCTGAGCAGCTTAGCAGGACCCTCAGCAACTTAGCAAGACCCTGTTTCAAAATAAAAATAAGATGAAAAAGAGCTGAGGATACGCATAGCCTGGAGATAGAATGTCCCTGAGTTCAATCCTCAGCACCAAAAAACCAAAAAGGAAAAAAGAAGATAGATCGATCTAAAAATAGGTCCCAAGAGATCTCATGAGGGGCTGCGAGCTGTCATTATGAGGAGCTGGTGGTTCCTGGGGCCAGGCTCACCATCAGCAGGCAACCCCCGACCTGTGCTGCTTCTCACAAGTGACCTCGAGGTCGGAAAGGACCACTCTAATTTCGGCAACAGGGAAACGAGCCACCCACTGTCCCAGGCTCGTCACACTGGTGAAAACGGAAACCTGCGCTCCCCCCACTCAAGCAGCTTCCTCTAGTGGCCCTCAGCGCCTGTTCCAAGTCCCTCATCTGGTCCCCTCCCCCCTGGACATTGCTCTGGTGCATGCCAGGGGCAGGGAAGGTGCCAAGCAGAAGCCCTGCGGGCTGTGCAGCCAGTCCTGCTCAGAAAGGGGCATGCACACCCTCCCTGTTTGTTCTGCCCAGGTATGCACCCACAGGAAGGTTACCCAAGGAAGAAGAGAGGCCGTGTCTGCTGCCGCAGAGCTCCGTAGCTGGGCCCAGCAGAATCCCATGGACACACTACACAGAAGCTTGCAGCAGGGGTCTCCAGGACAGGCGCAGCCGGGAGCCTCGGCTAGCCTCAATTCCAGAAGCAAAGGAGAGACAGTCACAGTGCATCACAAACCCGAGGGCTTACTCCAACCCAAGGGCAGCCTCTCCCAGGTGTGGAGGCCAGAGATGGAAATCCAGGGGCTCCATCTGAGGGCCCCGGGGGTGGCCAGCAATCCCTGGTAGTCCTTGACTTATGGTGCCTGGCTCCTCTCTGTCTCTGTCTACACATGGCCTGCTCCCTGTGCGTGTCTGTCTCTGTGTCTGTGTCTATGCCTCCTCTTCTTATAAGGACACCAGTCCTATGGGATCCAGGCTCCACCCTATGACCTCCTCTTGACTAATTGCATCTACAACCAGCCTATCTCTAAACCAGATCACATGTGGATTCACAGTGGGCGTGAATTTGGGGGGGACGTAATTCAACCCACTACAATGAGCAACAGAAGCAACAGAGGCTCTTGCCCTTTGATTAGATACACACGATGCTCTCACGTCCTCCGATTCAGCCCAGACTGCCTGCCTGCCACCGCAGGTCACAGACGCCAGGTTCCACTGTGCCCTGGCTCCCTGTCCACTGTGTCCAGCCCGGTGCCCCCACAGAGCTCTCTGGGACTCCCCTCAGGTCTGGGCAGGGCAGCCCCTGCAGGATGAGGCTGAAATTTGCATCTCGAGTTGGAGAAATGGGCGTGGGTATTTCCAGCCATCAATCACAATGGACTTGTGCGGGTTGTTTGCAACTCTGAAAGAATGGCGAGGCAATGCCACCCTCTGCAAGCTGAAGCACACAGAAGATTGTCAAGCAGCTCAGGCCACTGGGCTCATCAGGCTCCTCTGCAGCTGAACCGAGGAGCTGCGTCCTTATTTACATGAGAATGCTCACTCTGATTCAGGTCCACTTAGCTTCCAGAATGCTCAGGTAGAGAGTAATCATTAAAAACATGTAAATTAAGTTACCCCAGGAGCTTAATAGATTAGTCATCGACTTTTTCCCTCCTGTTGGATCTTAACCTACCAGGAAATTAATCACCAAATGGTTCAAAACAGTCACTAAGGATTAGCGTGTTCTATTTCCCCATCGTGGAGAGGGGGTCAGGCCCAGCCCCTTCAGGGAGGAGGGACCCCCCCACCAGCTCGCCCCTTGGCCTCTCCCTCTTGTTGGATTGGACACAGCTGCCCGGGTCCCCTGCCTCTTCCTTCACAGCCCCTACCCAGGAGCAGGGAGGAGGGGTTCTGCGGCGGTGGCAGCCCCATCCCGCTGGAGTGACGTGTCAACGGAGCATCCATAGAGAAAGGCTGGCCACCTGGAGGACAGGAGAGGAAAGAAGGCTGTTTCTATTCCTTGGGTTCAGTGCTGGGGTGAAGATCTCCCCGAACACTCATTCATTCCTGCATTCACTGTTTGAGCATTTATTGAGCACCTCCTATATGCTGGAACCCACACTGTACTGAGGGCACGAAGACCGACACGATCCAGTCTCTGTCCTCAGGGGATTCTCCATCCAGTAGACATGCATGGTCGCACCTGGTCCCAATAGCATGGCCAGAGTGACCAAGGGGTCCTGGGACCCCAAAAAAAGGAGGTATAGTTGCTGCCCAGACAAAGAAGAAGGGAGGGTACCACTTGTTGTGTGCATGTATGTCAATGTCAGCATGATTTACATTATGATGTGAGATGATAATGCACCCATAAAAGCACATTAAAAAAATAAAAAGCAGGAGGGCACCAGGGAGGGCAGACACTGGTTTCCTCTGACACAGAAGCCAGCATTGACCGTGGAGAATTTCTGAAGGAGGAAAGGCCTTGTGTAGCCCTGAGCAGCGAGGCCCTGAGCCAGTAAGACCCAGGTCCAAAGCTGGATGCACCTCTGGCCAGCTGTGTCATGGCACTGTCCCAGAGCAGCCATCTGAGCATCAGTCTCCCTGACGCTTCATCCCTCATTTTCAAGTTAGTAATTAAGTGACAATGCACAGGAGTGGTTATGCTTTGGTCGCTACGGCGCCAGCGCCCAGAGCTGCAAAGCCCCTCCGCCAGAGGCTGGGCCAGGAGGGAGGAGGGCCTGGGAGGTGCAGGATGCATGCAGTTGGCCCTTGGGGACTGCCGCCAATAGAAAATATTTGGGGGGAAAATAATGTGTCTTATTGAACATGTAGTGACATTTTTTCCTTATCACTATTCCCTAAATAATAGAGAATAACAACTATTTACACCGCATTTACATTCTATTAGGTGTTATAAGTAACCTAGAGACAACTTAAAGCGTGCAGAGGGATGTGCTTGGCTGGATACAATGCTGTGCCATTTTATGGAGGGGGCCTGAGCAGCCACGGATCTGGGAACCCACAGGGCAGAGAGGGTCCTGGAAGCAATTCCCCTCGGATACCAAGGAACACCCGTCTATATATGCTGGGGGAGGAGTAGGTTGGGCAGAAGGGTGAGTGAGTGAATGAATGAATGAATGAATGAATGAATGAATGAACGAATGGGTAAAAGGATGCCTCTACATCACACTGAGGTCTTTCACGGGGGAGTACTGGGGAGGGCACTGAGGCATGTGTCCCCGAGAGCAGCGTGCTCAGATTCGCATTGTTGTGGTTGGGTAGAGAACAGAAAAGCTCCTGTGTTGGCAATGCAGCCATACACAGAGGTGAACAGTTGAATCAGGGCTCCAGCCTCATCGGTGCATAGATCCACTGCTGGATTCATAATTTGAATGGACTTCCTGGGTGGTAATTGGAGGCAGGTAGGGCGTGGCTGAAAGAGGAAGGTTACTAGGGGCCTGGCCTTAGAGACTCTTTCTCTCTCTCTCTCTCTCTCTCTCTCTCTCTCTCTCTCTCTCTCTCTCTCTCTCTC
>PVLC010008576.1:0-36185 GCA_004027655.1 Graphiurus murinus | reverse complement strand
CGTGAGGCAAATAAACATTTTTTTCTCTAAGTTGTTCTCGTCCAGTATCTTGGTTACAGCGATGAATACACTAATATGTGCACCTGGGAACCCTGCCCCAGGAGAGTGGGCTGCAGCAAAAGCCAGGCTCTGTCTCGACATCCTTGCCTATGGCTCCAGGTTGACCACTGACTGGTCCAAAGCCCTCATCCCGGGTGTCCCCAGAGCCAGCCCTACAAGCCCTACCATCTTCACCCAGAGGTTCCCTTCTGGCTTCTGGTGTCTGGTGGGTGTCTTCACCACCACATGCCAGTCCTGCAGAGGCTATTTGGCAGCTGTTTCCAGAAGAAAGGAGAATCAGTGGACAGACTGAAGTGTGCAGTCCAGCTGGACAGGGGACATGGGTGGTTTCATTTTGGAAACTGAAGAAAGGGGACATTGGGACATGCATGGTAGACAAGTTTCAGGTTCCCCTCTGGGCACAAGCTTCTCCCAGGACACGGCCCTGCTGTACTTCTGCACCGGTCCAGTCAGCACTCCATCAGAGCAGGGCTTGTAACACGAGATGTGAATGCTGATGTCACAAGCCTCAGAATCAAGAGGAGCCAGCTGGGAGAACAGAGCACCTGTAACTTCTCTCCCGGACACTGAGGCAGGGGTTACCTTCAGTTCAGGGCCCGCGGACCAGGCAATGCCACCGCCTGTACCCGCCCCCCTTCCCACAGCCCGGGCCGTCTGCCGTGGGGACTCTGCACCACGACTGCAGGAGCTGCACATCTAGCAGCTGCTCCTGGCACGCTCGCAGAGAGCCGGGCGGTGCCAATTTGTGGCAGACGTCTGAAGAAGCTATTTCTAAAACAGCAATTACCAGAAAGGGGAACAAATTACTACTTCCTTCAGAGACTTTCACACATGGAGAATCAGGGCCCTACAAAGTAATCAGGGCAATGTGTTTGCAAAACTGCATTATTTATATTGAAATATTTCACAGAGAAAGGTCAGGCACAGAAATTGAAGGTTAGCAAGGAATAAAATACCAGGGTCACTGTATCTCTGCGAAGCCTGCGAAGGCCTTGATTACCACCACATTAGGCGCATTTGAAAACTATTACATTAATCCAGGCTGAGATCCAACGTCAGATTTCTAGGAAAAATGAGCTCAGTTGCCCAAATCCAGTGGCAGAACTGCAGAGCAGGCCTGCAGCCCATGGAGGGCCCAGCCACGCCCAGGGAAGCCACCTTTGGGTTCCAGGACTGGACGACTGCCCCTGGAGACTCACTCCATTCTTCAGACCCTGGGTGACCATCTTATTCGGTTGCCAGGCAACCAACAAGCCCCTCTGGAACTCCACCCAGGATCATTTGGAAATTTATAGCGGCCTCAACCTGGGACTGGGTAAGGTGGTGAGGTGGTGGTAAGAGATTAAATTTAGACTTTGCAACAGGATGTCGGCAGGCAGCTCCTCCAGGGGTGGGGGGAGAGGCAGCACCCCCTCTCTATGGCACCCTCCTTCTCTATGCCCTGTCAGCCCTCAGGGGCTCAGCCTGTCAGGTTCCACACCAACTACCCATCTGCCACATATCCAGTTCTCCATAATCCACCATCTACCACCAATCCATCCATCCACTCCTCATCCGTCCTTTAATCTACCTACTACTTATCCATCTACCCAATCCTCCATCAATTATCCATTTATCCATTTATATATCCATCATCCATTCATCTTTCCATCCATCCATCCACTCATCCATCCATCCATTCACCCATCCATCCATCCATCCATCTTTCCATCCACCCATCATCCATCTATCCAATCATCCATTCTTTATTCATTTATCCATCTACCCACCAGCTATCCACCCACCATCCATTCATCCATCCACCATCCATTCATCCACCCACCATCCATTCATCCACCCACCATCCATTCATCCATCCACCACCATTCATCCACCCACTATCCATTCATCCATCCACCATCCATTCATCCATCCACCACCATTCATCCACTTACCATTCATTCATCCGTCCACCATCCATCAAGCCACCCACCAATTTATCCATCTACCATCCAACATCTTTGTATACATTACAAACACCAAACGTTTGCTCAGTAGCTCTGGGACCGACCCTGGCATGGGGAGAAGGGGCTGCAGAGGTGGAATTGCTAAAGCCAGGCTTGGTCATCTGTCTCTCTGCAGCTTCTGTGTGGCACATGGGGCTTGGCCAAGTGCTGAACAGGATCTTATCCTGGATTCATTGAATAGCACATGTATGGGAAATGTGTGCGGAGGGGGCAGAAACCCAGAGAGGGACTATCAGACCATGCCAGAAGACAGCAGGGCGGCCACAGGAAGGAAGGACCCTTACTCAATCCTCTATCAGGCAAAGAGGCATGTCAGAAAACATCAGCGCAAAGGAGCCACCAAGACCCTACTGAGGACAACTTCCACCTGTCACCCCAGCTGGAGAAACCTAGGGCAGGAAGGTATAACCAGTGCCAGCTAAATATTTGGCAAGGCTCCATGCAAAATAAAAGCCACCAAGGGCACCAAGAACCCTTTCCTTTCTTGTAGAGCACCAGTCTCGACTCGTCATGGTGGCTTTTGTTTGCTGTGTAATGCCACTGCAAGTAAAGGAAAATTTAGATTTTAAATTATTAGCTTGCATTTTACTGTTCATCTTTATATTGTTCAATGTCAATTTTAAAAGCAAATATAAGAGCATTTAACTTGTATGTGGGATCTCCAAAATGGCACAGTCCCTGTTTTGTAGCTTGTACATGAACGCATTTTCTGCCCGTGTCAGAGCCGAGGGAGCGCTGTGCAAGACTGGTTCAGCTGTCTTAGTCCCTTAGTGGTCTGGTGCGTGCCCTGTACTCTCCACCTCGAGTTTATTGGTGGGTCAGGAAGAACCGTAAGGAAACGGAGCTCTGGGTGGCCTCTCCCTTTCCTTTGCTTATTATGTTCAACATAAATGCAGGGCATGAGGGGGTTCCTGGGTCGTTTGTGTTTCTCAGGACCCCCCAACCTTCCTTCTATGAGGAGGCACGGCTTCTCAGACCTGCCAGCACCCCGCTTTGTGGTGGACATGGCGCACTGACCTCTTGCCCACGCTGGCTGAGTCTCTTGGACTCCCAGTGAGGGCCCGGGGCCCCATTAACGTGAGGTGCAAACAGAGCGGCCAGGAAGGAACCCCGACTCGGGCCTCACACGTCTGCTGTGTTCACCAGCACACTCTGGTCCGCACGGACTCGGCTTACAAAACACAAGTTCAAAAGAGTGCAGTTATTAAGAATTTCAAGATGATAACTGCAAAGAGTTAGAGGGAGCATGAGACCCTTCCAGGAAGCGGTCATCACACTGAACAGGGCAAGGTGAGTGGTTGGATTGTGGGTCCTGGAGTCTTTTTCTCTGCACAAAGGACCTGCCTGGCTCCTAGCTCTCTTCTTCCCCGTTGCCTAGCCTGGTGTGGGCCACAAAATGGAATGAAGCTCACTTGAAAGCAAGGGGCTTGGGATGAGCTCTCAGCTGCCACAGATTACTCACACACACTCACACTCAGACACACCCTTACACACTCAAATGCTCGCACACTCTCGCACATACACGCAGACTCACACACATTCACACTGTGCATACCTGTGCACTCCTGCATACTTATTCAGGCTTACACATACTTACCTGCCCTCAGACACGCACACTTACACACTGATAGACTTGAACGCCCACATGCTTTTGCTCATACACACACTCAGGCACACGCTTACACACTCAAATGCTCACGTGCTTTCATACTCTTGCTCACACACTCACAGACACACACACTCACACGCTGCATGCTTGCACACGTAGCATCTGGCTGACCGAGGCCTCTGGCCACCTTGCTACCTGTGTACAAGAAGACAGAGAGCAAAGAGGCGGCGCAGCCCGACTGGAAGAGGCGCTCCTGCCAGAGCCGCATTCCCACTTCTGAAATATCCAGACACGACCCTGGAGCCAGACGAGCAGGTTGCAACAGGACCCAGCGTTCCCAGCCTCGGGTTGGGCCAAAGGTGGCAAATTTAGTGGAACTGCCTGTTGTGTCTTGCTTTCAGCCTTTTAAGCTATTTTTAAACCCTTCCAGGCCACTAGAATCATTTCGCCTCTGTGATCTGCAGAAGAAAGCTCTTTGATCCGGGACCAGCCTCTGAGTCCTGCAAACACACACGCATGAGGACACCCCAGGAGTCCTCCTTGGAATTAGTCGCAGGTGTAAACAGAGCCAGGGGACAGAACCCCGGGCCGCCATGTCCACATCATGCCAGACCCTTGAGTCGCAGCACATGACGCCCCTTCAACACTGGCGGGCAGAGCATGGGGGGACATGGCGGCGCGGTCTCCTCTTGAGGGCTCTCTCAGCCCAGTGCATCCTCCCAGAAGCCTGAAAGGGGATTGTTCGCATCTTTCCAGGTTGGACGTAATGCTGGCAACAGTCTCAAGACATTCTGAGCTGAGGCTGGGTGGGTGGGTAAGGGCCACCATCCCCCAGGCAGTGTGCTAAACCCCCTCCAAGGTCAGGTGCACCGCCCCTGGCTCAGGCTGCTGGGCCTAGCCCTGGCTCAGGGCACGACTTATCTGCATGACCTTGGTCTTCATCTCTGCTTTGTGACCTCTGCTGCTGGAGCTCGAGGGCTAATCGCGCTCACTTTGAGCACTCTTTTTGAGGACTTGCTGAGCTGCAGGTCACCAGGAGCTAGAACATCCAGGACCGGGTGTGTGGTCAGCACCAGCCACAGTCATCTCCACTTTTTTTTTTTTTTTTTTTTTTTTTTTTTTTTGTGGTACTGGGGATTGACCTCAGGGGCATTCTACCTCTGAGCTATACCCCCAGTCCTATTTTTTATTCTTTACTTGAAAACAGGGTCTCACTAAGTTGCGGAGTGCCTCACTAGGTAGCTGAGGCTGGCCAAGAACCTGGATCCTCTGGCCTCAGCCTCCCAAATGCTGGGATTACAAGCGTGCGCCACCACACCCGGCTTCATCTCCACTTTTTAAAACTTTTTTTGTGATGCTGGGGGTTGAATCCAGGAGAATTCTATCTCGCCACGCCCTAATCCTATTTTATTTTTTATTTGGAAACAAGGTCTCACTAAATTGCAGAGGGCCTCACTAAGTTGCTAAGGCTGGCTTTGACCCTGCGATCCTCCTGTCTCAGTCTCCCAAACCCTGGGATTACAAGAGTGCACCATCACTGCCAGCTCATCCCCACTGATGAAGAAAGGATGAAGCAGCTACTGGGGACACAGGTCTCCTCCCAAGTCTGGCTGCTGGGTCTCCTGTCTTCCCATCCCCAAGACCCTGCTAGACCAAAGCTGTCTGATGGAATGTTCTAGAATGATGACAACATTCTCTTCTCCACTGTCCACTTCAGTGGCCTCTGGAGCAGCTACCACACACCACACGTGGCTACTACACACCAGCTATTGTGGAGAAGGAATGAACTTTACATTTTAATTCACTTAAATTCACAAAGCCACACGCAGCTAGCAGCTAATATATTGGACAGAGCAGAACCAGACAATAGTTTCCACATTTTTTTTTCTTTTTATGGTACTGGGGATTGAACCCAGGGTATTCTACCCCTGAGCTCTACCACCAGCCCTATTTTATTATTTTATTTTGAAACAGGATCCCATTAAGTTGCGGAGGGTCCCGATAAGTTTCTGAGGTTGGCTGTGAACCTGAGATCCTCCTGTCTCAGACTTCCAAGTACTAGGATTACAAGCGTGCACCATCACGCCTAGCTCAAAATTTTTTTATTTCAAATAAAAAAGGGTTCTTTACTCACACAGTCATAGGATACAATGATTTTGACATCCACTCCTGGATTGAGCTCTTGAGCGCTCAATCCTAATACAGGCTCTGTGAAGTCCTGCAGTCATCAAATTGTGGTCATCCTAATGTTTCCCAAACTTTTCTGACTGTAGAACCTCTTTGATGTGCAAGTGTGAACGATACCCATGGACACCCTACAGAACATACCAGATGGAGAAGGTTGCATTCACTAACACAGTGAACAGATATCATTTTGGCTTTGCAAAGTCTCCAGGAAAAGGACATGTTTTATATCTCATTTTGGTCCATGCTAATAATTCTAGAATCAAGAGTCAGTATTAAATCGCTCACACACTCATTCAACAAACATGTGATGTCCACCTGCCACGCGCCAGGCTCAGGGCTGTGCCTGAAGCCAAGCAAATTGTCTCCCTCTGCACCAGTCACCAAGGAAATGTTTCCCACCTCTCACCAGGCAGAATGATATGGCACTAGCTTCCTCTTATAATTCACACTCCTGGCTCTCTTTGAAAGGACCCAGGTGTCAGAAGTGTCCCCTCTGATGCCACTCGGTGCCAGGTTTGAGACAAGTGGAAGAGAGAAAGCAAGGGGTAGCAGGATCACTCAGCCCAGGCAGCTCTAGTACCCCGGGCTGGTGCTACAGCCTGTGAGCAGGGAAGCCAGCCCAGCACTCCGCAGATTGGACCTGAAGGAGGAAGAGCCAAACCTTTGCTCCACCGGCCCTGGGTTCTTCCTGATGGGCAAACTCCCACCCTGGACATGGAGAAGGGACCAGGCACCCACTGTCCTCCCAGGGAACTTGCCAAGGACACAGAAGCCAGGGGACATACCCTCCAGCTCCCACCCAGCCCAGAACCCCTTAATGACATTCAGATTCGCAAGCCAAGAGCCTGGCACATCCTTGAGATGCCTCGTAAAGCAATTGGCCTGCAAGCCAACTCGGCCCCCAAAGGAAGCCCCAGATGCAGAGACAGGACCAGCCCTGTCAGATCTGCTTAATGCAAAAGTGGTAATGTCATTTCCAAGCCTCTCAAAGGCAGGCTTATGAATAAAAGAACGATGCTCCCAAACAAGCCCCGCCGATTTCTATGCATTGCAAACAGCTCAGAGCAGTTTCACGTGCTCTTGGCACGGCCTTCAGCCGGTCAAGGGCTCTCCACAAGTTTCTCCAGCATCCTGGGCGCTAGCAACACTGCCAAGTGCCAGGAGGGCAGGGAGCTTGACCTCGCAGGCCAACAGGAGCAGAAACGCACCCTGGCCACCTCTGCCAAACGCCCCAGCCATGCTGCTCCCTCTCCTACTGCAGGTGCTGCCAGGAACATCTGCCTCTCCCATCCCTTCCTGTCAGCTCTCTGCAGAAATGTGTCCATCCTACAGGGCTGTGGCTGAGGACACAGGCTCCCAGGCGGCCCCGGCATCCGTAGCATGCTCTACAGAGAACCCCAGCTCCAGGGCTGCCCTCCAGCACAGACTTCTCTCCCCAGGCGTTTCTGCAGCCCATTAAAGAAAGAACAAAGGAGGGAAAGGAAGAGAAGGCCAGTCTCTCAGGGTTCAGAACAAGCAGATGAAACGTTCTGAAGGGAGAGAGGCTCTTCAAAGGACTTTCCAGCCAGCGCTGGTGCCGTTTGAGAGGCTCGGAACCGGCAGAGGTTTGTGCAAACGGGACCGACAACTCCGGCAGGGACCTGGTCAGCCAGAGTCTTGGGCTCTGCCCCACAACCCCTGCAGTGGACATGCTTGAGGGACTGTGCTGAAAGTGCTCCCAACAACACCGGGTTTGTCTTTGAACACCTGCCAGGGCCAGGAGAAGCAATAGGCAGTGTATTCCTCTCCTCCCCTCCCTCTGCTGCCGCATCCCAGCCTCTCGTGGGCATGCACTGGTCTCTGAGGAAGACCCTCTACTTCCCTCTCTAAACACAGGCTCTGGTCCAGATGAATTGTCAGGTCCTCAGCAGCTCCAGCTCTCCCTGGGTAACTGTTCTCATTTGCAATACAAGAATCTGTACTAACAAATATCCATCATCCTCCTAGTAGAACAGTTCGTACAAAGGGGGTGGCTCATGACATCGGAGGGCTTATTCATTGATTTTTGTTATTTCTGCTGTATAGCTACTCTGAGAAACCTTCTGCCACCCTCAATCCTGCCCTGACACCAGCCCACTCCTGTTCTATTAAAACGGGATGCTGTAAAAGAGACTTGGGAGTCCAGATCACAGCCCGTGGGAGCACCGTCCAGCCAAGGAACAAGAGCCTCCATCCTAGTATCTCCCAGCCCGACTTGCTCCCATTGACTGGAGCGTGGTCATGTTTCCTCAAACTTGAGGGTTCATCTAAGTTCTTGGAACTTTTCTTTCAAGTCCAAGGTGTGTGTGTGTGTGTGTGTGTGTGTGTGTGTGTGTGTGTGTGTGTGTGTCCGTGTGCATGCGCACGCATCAGGCAGAGAATAAGAGAAAGTCCAAATAAAAGCAAGCTCTTCGAAAGGCGTGCTTGCAACTTTTAACGGTATTAATCTGTCACAGGGTGCCGGGGGGAAGTGCATCTGCACCCTAACTGTAATAACTACATATTGAACAGCCCGTGACGTGATTTATTAAGAACGAGAGCTTTACAAGTAAGCCCCTATTGACAAATGGCAGCAATTTTAGGCACCCTAGATCGATACCCTTTAATCGAGTCAAATCTCAACAAATTCAATTAAAGCCAGATTCCAAAATAGCCCCAAACTAAACAGATGAAGTCGTGTGAAATGCCCCTACGTGGCCGGATGGCTTGAGAGAGACTGTCAGGAGCAGTTGGCGACATTTTTGTTTATCGGAAAATGGAGATGCAGTGCACAGGACACTGTGGCACATCGTCATGTTTGTGACCCTTCCGAGCCCTGTGACCCAGCACCAGTTACTGTCGAGAAGAACCGGCACAAACCAGTCTGACCCATCCAGGACCACGACGGAGTAAAATTCTATCCCCCCATCACCATCACCCAGCACATCCCCTTCAGGTGAGGAAACAGCCAGACCCTACAAAGAACAAAAACCAGACACCTCTCTGCCCCCAGAGACTGAGGAGGTCAGGAACAGAGCAGGTAGACATTTTTCGTCTCTGAAATGAGGATGATGGTTATCACTGACACAGGAGAAGAGAGGATTTGGGGAAGGGTGTGCAAGAGTTCCCAGTGAAGGAGAAGGGAGAACAGGACTGAGGAGCGAAAGGGTCTTTGGCTTACGTGACAGACAAGCATTTCAGCACGCATCAGAGACAGACGGAGACTTGTCTGGGAAAGCAAGAAATGCACATTGGAGGGAGAAGGTGGAGCCTTTTTAGCATAAGAGACACTTTGGGGGTGCATGGCTCTTCCATGGTAGGAGCTTTGGTGAGGGGGAGGAGGAGGAGGTGTGTGAGGGTGACATCAGTCTGGGAGTCACAAGGCGATTGAAGGTCTTTGGTCATCTCCTGGGTCCTGATGGGACCCTGCCTATCTTATCAGTAGGTGCCTCTTTTGTTTAAACTATTCCCTGGTGCGATGGCTAACCGTGCCCAAAGAGACTGCTCTTTTGCATGATTTCTGTTGTCTGATCATTCATTCTGCAGAGGTTAATTTGACACCTGCACAGGATTATGCGGCTGCCTGAATGATGGTCTCTCCTGTAAAAGGTGTCCTCATCCTAGACCCCAGGAATGAATGAATGAGTGAGCAGGCGGCTGCTCCTGCTGACACAGGCCAACCCATCACCCCTCAAGGACATCCACGTTCTCCTGGGGGGGGGCGGGCTGCCTACAGTGCTGCTGGGGTCACGCCCAGATTTTAGGATGGCAGTACCCGCAGGTGGCACCAGGCTCTGTCTCAGAAAGTGAGAGTGCCTGAGACTCCCACATGCCCTCGGAAACCTGTTGGGAGGATCCCCCAAATAATTCTGAAGTAGGGTCCAACTTCTGGTCTCTCTCCAGGCCCCTCAGTCTTGGCTGCAGTGCGGCCAGCAGGGGCAGGGAACATCTCTTCCTGGTGCCCTGAGCAGCATCTGCCTGGGGAAGGGCAGAAAGCTGGCTCTGGAGCCCCCAGCCTAAGCTCGGACACAGGGGCAGAGACAAAGGCCCCGTCCTCACAGCCTCCTGCCCATGGCGAAGCCACTATCTGCCCACAGCTCCTGAGGCAGGCTGCAGCTATTCAAGAAGCAAAGCCCAACCCTGCTCTGCCCCCTCAGACCAAGCTGCAGCCTGGTACCAGGGCCCCTTTCCGTTGGCTCCTGGGCTTCTGGCTCTGAACCAGCAGCCCTAACGCCCAGCTAGAGCACAGGGCTCTGTTCAGGCCTCAGGGGCTTCCTCTGTCCCTAGAAGGATGCTGCCCAATAGACATGGGCAAAGAGAGAGAGAGAGAGTTATGTGTTTGACAGTGCAATGTGTGCATGCAGGTGGGGGTCTGTTCATGGGAGCATGGGGATACAAGTGTGTGCTCGTGTGCATTTGTGTGCAGGCAGGTGCACAGATATGTGGGAGCGTGCACTGGTATGACTTCTCTCTAGGCATGCAGATATGTGCAGGTGTGTTCAGGCAGATGCACAGATGTGAGATGTGTGGGCGCGTGCACTGGTGTGTGGATATGTACAGATGTGTGCTTGTGTGCATGTGTGTGCAGGTGGGTTCACGGATGTGTGGGCGTGTGCATTCCCTCCAGGTGTTCAGATAAGTGCAAGTGTGTGCAGGCAGATGCAGGGAAGCGTACATTCTTTCCAGATGTGCAGATATGTACAGGTGTGCACTTGTGTGCCAGTGTGCAGGCAGGTGCACAGAGGTGCAGTGTATGCACTGGTGTGCATTCCCTGCAGGTATGCAGCTATGTCCAGGTACCCGTTTGTGTGTATGTGTGTGCAGACCTGTGCAGGTGTATGTAGGTGTCTGGGTGTGCACAGCTGTGTGAGAACATGTGCAGGCATATGCTGTGCACATGGGCTTGTGTTCGCACATTTAAGTGGGTGTAATTAGCAGGCATTATCAAGAGACTTGCATTCTCTTTAGGCCTGTGATTTCCCGTCCTGTCAGAATATTCACACTAAAAATTATGAGATATAAATGGGTCTAGTTAGCATAAAGCCATAAAATATTTGTTTCTAATGGAGCTTGTATACAAACAAATCTGCCTTCAGGCTGCTGCGGGCTTCTTTAACTGGAAGGCTGTCTTCTCAAAAGCAAGCAGCCTCCCCCTGGCTTTCAGGGTGACCCCCCACAGGGGTCTCTGGTGCCTATGGCCCTTGGGAAGGGTGCGGCCAGGGGATTTGCAGTGTCTGGGCAAGCTGACAGGCAAGGTGGCTAGCACCTCCTATATCGCTGCTCCCCCACCCCCTGGGAAACACTCTTTGTCCTCTGAGAAGATATGGACACACACTCACAGGCATTTGTCCAAAGCCACGCAGCCAGGCCTGAGTAGGCAGACATGTGCCTGAAGTCGGGGCTGGGACCCAGGGCTGAGGCTCCCGCCTGGGGGACAGAAGAGGAGGACATGGGGTGTGACACATCCAGGCACCAAGTGACTCGAGCCTCCCTGAGCCCTAGTGGAGCCGAATCCAGGAGCTGCATCTCCACCAAGCAGCTGATGGAAGTCCCAGGCCTGTGCCTGTCCTCTGTCTGCAAGAGGGCTGAGTCAGGCCCAGGGCCGCCGGCACTCTACTCTCTCAGCCAAGCAGGCCTCAGACCACAGCTGCAGGGGCCTGGGGAGGCCAGGAGGCGGGCGGCCCTCACCTCCCCTGAGCCACTCAGGGAACAGGAAGGCCACGTCAGGGAGGCTACTCCAGCCACGTCCCAGCAGTGGCTCTCGGGGGCTGGTTTCCAAAACCATCAGGGACTCCAGCCTCCCCCACCAAGTGCTACGGCACTAACAGGTGCTTTGTATGGACAAGAGTGGTCAGGCTTCTGTCAAGAAAGTTCCCAAATTCTCTGATTGAATATTTAGTGGGAAAAGAACACACACACACTTTCAATATGGTGATACAGATGCATAGATGGATGGATGGATGGATGGATGGATGGATGGATGGATGGATGGAAAGATAGATAGATGCATAGATTGATAGATAATGGATGGAAGGATGGATAGATGATTAGATAGATAAATAAATAGATGATAGATGATCGATATTATGTGGTTAGAGGTAGAAACACGATAGGTAGGTAGACAGATAGATAAATAGATAATGACATGCAATAAGATATGATATGATATATGATGTGATATGATATGATATGATATGATATGATATGATATGATATGATATGAAAACACCTTTCCAGATCTGAATGTGCCGGGGAGCAGGGCTTGCAGGTAGGAGAGTCAGACTGACAAGGACGGTGAATGCCACACTGAGGACTTGTGGTCTCACATGTAGATTCATTCCTTCGTTTATTCATTCAACAAGCATTTAAAGAGCGCCTGCTAGGTACCAGGTATTGTGTGAGGAGATGGAATGCAGCAGGGGACCCTCCTGCCCCCACAAGAGCAGAGCTTAGTGGTTAAACAAGCAAGCACGGTTACCCCCACTTATCGGCAGGGGATACATGCCAAGCCCCCCAGGGGGTGCCTAAAACTTTGGGTAGCAATGAGCAGCCCTGCATGTGTTACGTTTTTCCTATACATACACAGCTGTGATAAAAATTAAATTTATAAATTAAGCACAGTAAAAGATTAACAACAATTACTGCTAATAAAAATAAAACAATTATAACGATATGCAGTAATAAAAGTTATGAGTGTTCTCTCTCTCTCTCTCTCTCTCTCTCTCTCTCCTTCCCTCCCTCTGTCTCGTGGCAATGCACTTACCCTTCCTGTAGTAATCTGAGAAGAGCCACACCTACCAGATGAGATGGAGGTGGTGAGATGGAGGAGGTATGTGACGGGGCCCTAGGCCGCTATGAGCTTCTGATGATGTATTTAGGAGAAGGATCACCCTGGATCACTGGGCCACGATGGCACCGGGCAGGCGGTGCACACGGTCTGGATATATTGGACAGAAGGATGACTCCCACCCTGGCGAGATGGAGTAGGACCACACAAGACTTCCTCACGCTACTCAGAATGGCCTGTTTCTGGAATTTTTCATATCTTATTTGACCGTGGGTAACTCAACACTTGGAGAGCAAAAAATGCATCTAAAGAGGGACCACTGTGCAGTAAGCAATAGAGCAGGTGAAGGGCGCAGTGCCACGGGAGCCATTGCAGTGCACTAACCCAGGCAGGACCTCAGGGGGCCTCTTAGCCGCAGTGAGCTGAGGCGGGCAGGTGCAGTCCAGACAGCCACCGTGGGATTAGCACGCAGGACACCCGGAGGAGAGCCAGCTGTGAGGGACTTGCACGACTATCCCTTGCTGGACTGTGCAGGAGGAATATTCATAGTCCTCAGTTGCTGTAAGATTCCATTTTAGACAGAAGAGTCTTTCTCTCCATCTCTCTTTTTGCATCTATCCATGCATGCATGAATCCATCCAGGTATCTATTCTGTCCACCCATCCATCCCCACATCCATCCACCTGTCATCTACCTATCCGTCCATAACCTATCAATTTATGTATGCATCTGTGCACTCATCTATCATCTGTCTATCCATCCATCTTTCTGTCCATCCATCCATGCACCCACGTATCTATCTACCTACCTGTCTGCCTAGATAGATAAATACCTAGGTAGACAGATAAGTATCTATCTACCTATCTGTCTATACCACATGCATACCCATGTGTGCAAATATATGTATAATATACATTGATATTAATATGAAATATGAAGAAAGAGGTTCTGACTAAGTCACATTTGCATCCATGTAGATTCAAAGCAGAATTTTTTTTTTAAATTTTGTTCTGCTGAAATGGTGTACCAATAAAAGTCTGGCAAAAGCTTCTTCCCGATTAAGCATGTTTTTCCCTGAAAATAAATGAGCCAGTGTTGTCCTGATTACTGAATAGTCTGGACGAAAAAGCAGTTACCTCTGGAAATGGTATGACATTTAACTTCAAACATTTCCAATGATTGGCTCCAGAGCGTGGTTTCAACTGCTCTTCCCTGAGGATGAAGTGGACCACAGAGGCCTTTGTCCAAGGTCCAGCATCCTCGGACCCGCCTGGCCTCCCTCTGGCTGGCCTCTCACAGCCCTCTCCCTGCAAGGAGAGCAGAAATCAAGCCTCATTACTGAGCTTGCTCTTGTTCAAGTGGCGTTAACCAGGATTTACTATAAAAGCTGACTTGGCGCGCTGGGAAAACCAGCGTTTTGCGTCTTAATTTTGCCTCTCTTAAGTAACATCTTTTATAAAGAATTTATCTTTGCCTTTTCCCTCTGCCCCTGCCTCAACCCATTTATAATGACATTCTTGCTGGCCTCATGTCCCCCCCTTCCTCGGTTAACATCCAAATCCTTCATTATTCTTGGTGCTATCAGTCACCCTGACCACATCGCATGCCCAACCCTACCTGTCACCCGATGGGTCTGCTTTACAGTCTCTGGCCCTGAGGCTGATCTCTTCATTCTCAGTTCTTTAAACAAGACAGGGCCTATTTGACCAGCCAAGTGCACCTGTCCCTTCCTAGAAGCCATCCTGCCTTTGTGAGCAGGTTGGCTGCGGAGGCCATGGCTCTGTCACAGGCAGCGCCGCACCTCTCCATTTCCTCACCCCACCCCCATGACTGCATCTCGAGTCAGAATCCAGCTGTGTACCTTGAGGTCAACCCTACAAGTGCCAGGAGGCGTCCAATCTTGGGTCTGACCTCGTTGCTGGCACCTGAGCCTACTTCATTGTTTCAGACCTTAAATATAGGGTATGGCGTTCACAACATGCACTTTGGAATCACAGAGTCTGAAGTTCTCATCTCAAGCTGAGTGACTTGGATATTTGACCATTTATTTTCTCTTTTGTTGTTGTTGTTTTGGTTTGGTTTGGTTTTTTTTATGGCTCCGGGGATTGAACACAGGAACATTCTACTTATTCTTCCTCTGAGCTATACCTGACCCTTTATTTAAAATTAAGAGAGAGAGAGAGAATGTGTGTGTGTGTGTGTGTGTGTGTGTGTGTGTGTGTGTGCACGCGCGCGCGCGCACGCACGCGCGTCTAGGGACTGAACCCAGGGGTATTTTGCCTCTGACATAAATCCCCAGTCCTTTTTTATCTTTTTTTTTTTTTTTTTTGAAATAGAGTTTTTCTTGCTAGGTTGCTGAGAGTCTCGCTATGTTGCTGAGACTGTCCTCAAACCTGTGATTCTCCTGTCTCAGCCTCCCAAGTACTGGGATCACAGCATATACCACCATACCTGGCTTTTTATTAATTTTTTAAACGAAGTGTCTGTTCTGGTCAGCATTCATTCTTGCAGCTATAATCTAAAAGACTGACCACATAACTTAGAGGAAAGAAGATTTATTTGCTTAGGGTTTCAGGTTCAGCAAACCCAAATCATGGATTCCCAGTCCATGTGAGACCAGGGATCATGGATCTCAGGACTTGGTAGCTTGCTGGAGGCAAAGACAGGGTGAGCACATGGGCTGTGCTCTTCACATCATGGATACGCAACGCATGGGAGAGAGCAGGGGGAGGAGGAACCATTTATATAATCTCCAAGGTAGCACCCCCAGGGACCCACCTCCAGCTATATCCTACCAGCCTATCAGATACCACCCAGGTAAATCCATTATAATGGACTCATCCATGCTGGGATTACAACCCTCAAGACTCAATTGTATTAACTCCAAATACCCCTTTATGAGTTCTTCAAGAGGTCATTCTATTTCTAACCATAACAGTCTCACTAAGTCTCTGAGGATAGCCTCAACCCTGCAGCCTTCCTGTCTCAGCCTCCCAAGTGCTAAACCTCACTGTCCTCCTCTGCAAAATGAAAAGTGATTCCACGCATTGCAAAGCACTCTGGCGGAGGTGAGCAGAGACCCTTTATGCATCCTTGGCTGACACAGAGGGAGTGCACAGCCCATGGCAGATCGAGGAAGACCCCTGAGTTTCGCAAATGAGCAGGAAAAGAGCAAGTGTGTTGCCTGCAGTAGAGCCTGAGGAAGATGGCAGACGGCCGTGAGGCAGCTCAGACCCAGATCCATCTCCTTAGGTTTAGCCGCCGTTGAAATATGAAAGTCACCGTTGCCAGCACGCCCCCCTCACGGCGCCCAGTATTTATGGCGACATCCCACCAGTCAAGGGAGACTTATGAGCTACATAAATACAAAGGATAATCCGGCAAATTCCGAGTCGTACTAAACGGCCGCAAATCAGTCCTTGGGCTGGGTCCAGATACAGAGAGAAAGTATGATTAAGTGTGACTTTTTTAAAGTTTTGTTTGGATTTATTCCTAAAAGCTCCTTCACCCAGAGACGCCGAGTTCTCGTTGGCACAGATGTCTGCCCTGTCATGAATCAGAGGAGGAAAAACTTGAGGAGAGTCCAAAGGGGGGCCTGGCAAAAAGGAGACACAAAAAAACAGAAGGACTGACAACGTAGGTGCAAAATCCAGATCTGCCGCCACCTGTCTGTGACTCTGGGGTGCTCTGTGTCCTGGGGTGCACTCCCAGAAGCACTTGCCTTACTCTCAACATCTCCTTAATGGGCAGGGGCCTGGGTGGGTGACCCTCTGCCCAGGCCAGGCCACAAAAAGGACATCTTACAGGGGCAGCAGGTCTCAGCCAGCCTTGCAGACCAACGGAGAACAACAATGAATAAGTGAAAAGACAAATGACAGAGAGACATTAGGTGACACATAGGACCGAGGGCTTGGACTCTCAGTCAGGACAGGACATGACAGGTGATCAGGGCTGGAGACCACCCCGGGGGAAGCATGAGTGCCTGAACGAGGGCTCCTCCCATCGCAACATCCTCTGGAGCAGGACTCAAGCAGAAGGGTCACAGTGGATGAACCAGGATGGCAGTGTCCCCGGTCCAGCATGTGATGCTCTGAGCTGGGGGCCCGAGCCACCTGCTTCCTGATCTTCAGTTTCTTCTTCTGTAGAACGGGAGTAATGCCTGCCTGACCAAGTGAGCCAGCTGACAGAGAGGTCTGACAATCCTTCAAGACCATCCAGCAGGGTCTCATTCTAGGGCAATTCCTTCCACACTACTATGGTTGAGTCTGCAGTGTCCCCGCAGGACCATGGGTTACAGGCTTGGTCCCCAGCCTGTGACACTATGGGGAGCTGGTGGACCCTTTAAGAGATGGGGCCTACTGGGAGGTCTTCAGGTCACAGAAGGGGTGTGACCTCAAAGACAATTGTGGGACCCCAATGTCTTTCCCTTTCTCTTTTGTGTTGCGGCCACGAAGTGAACATTTTACCACATGCTGCAGCCATGTTGTGCTCCCTCATCACAGCCTCAAAAATGTCAAGACCAATGGACCATGCACTAAAACCTCCCCATCTGCAAGCAAGATAACCTTTCCTCTTTATGAATTACTCACCTCAAGTTTTTTTTGTCATAATAACAGAAAGCTGACCAGCACATGGGGCCATGGAGAGTTGATTAGGCGGAGACTCACGAATAAGATTACTGTCTTTATAAAATAGGCCCTGCCGCTCCACCACGTGAGGGCAGAGTGAGAAGCTGCATCAACAGACAGGAAAGTCAGCCCTCACCGGACTTCAACTCTACAGGGACCTTCATCTTGGACGTCCAGCCTCAAACCATGAGAAATACATATAGCAGCCCAAATGGACTAAAAATACATGTCCACTCTGAAGAGTTTTCAGCCCTGCAGGGACCTCCATGGAAGGAAGAAGAAATGGAGGAACACTGCTGTTGGTATCACTGAGGTGGGGGCTATTTGTTACTGCGCCCAAACCCAGCCCATCCTGACAAACAGGGCAGACGAGGTCCAAGTCCACAAGCAGGGACTCCCGGCAGGTGGCCTTCGGGAGGACGGGCTGGGCTGGCGCTGGGAATCGTCAAGCCAAGTAGGAAACTCTCAGAAAGAAGAAGAAAAGTGACAGCAGTCATTTGACGTGGCTGCATCCGAGACAGAGACAATCAGATTCTAAAGATCTGTCATCTAAATTGCCTGAGGAGAGAGCGTTTATTAAAAGTTTTCCATAACCATTCCCCAGCTCTTTAATCACACAGAGCTTCTTCTTCTTCTTTTTTTTTCCTTCCCGTAACATCTTAAGCACATTTACTGCCTCTGCATAAAGGACTTGTGCTTCTAATCATATCGATTTTACTATAATTAATTTTTAATGTATTTTCCAGGGTGTTGTGTATATACAGACCCAGATATTTTATCATATATTAACATAGCCATTTCCAACTCCTAAAGTGGGTTATTCAATGAGGACCAATTTATTATTGCTTAAGATGTTGCGATGTTAAGCCAATTACCACTTGCATTTTTGTCGTGTACACGTTGGGGTATGACAGCATGTTGATAATAGACCCAAGAGGATTAAAAGTACCAAACTGGCTCCTTAGGATTACTGCTGGGTTCCAACCACAGCTTAGTTCTCTAGCAGGCACCCACTGCTGTCCCCACGGTGGGCCTTACAGGACAGCACCGCATCCGCCCTCAGGGACCCAGGGCTGGACGCAGGGTCCAGAAGCCCTCCCTCCTTTCCAAGACCTGGGCCACGTTTAGCCTCCATGCCCCACACCGCTGAGCTCCAACTCCAGGACCCTGTCCTCTTTGCCAAGGACCTGGTAATGACCCATCACCAACGACACTCCCCACATCCAGTAGCTCAGCGTGTGGAGGAGATGCAGGCACCGTACCTCTTATGCTCTCCAGGTCCACAGTGGACGACAACTCGGGTCTCTGCCCCTAGCATCCATTCATTCAAGGAACATTCCCTGAGCCCACAGACCTGTGCCTGATACTCCCGCCGATCGAGGGGGCTCGGGCCGGACCTCACCCACAGACAGCGTTCGGGCTGGAGAAGCTGCGAAACCCCTGGCAGGAGCCAGCGACAGCAGAGCCAGCCAGATGGGGGTGGCAGTCCTCACTCGCCCCCACCCCCAGGAACCTCCAGCTGGGGTGACAGAAGAGTGCTTCAGGGCATGGTGTCTGCAGAGGACCTTGCAGGTGGCTGCACTGGGCAGGCAGGGGACACGGGGTGGGGGACGACCTTTCCTGAGAGCCCCCTTCCCTTCCAGAAGGCAGATGTAGCTGTCACTGTAAGGAACAGCCATGGTCCTAGGAGTCTGCTCCCCGTGCAGAAGGAGCTTCTTGGCCTCGTGACCCTGCTCAGAATGAGGAGCCGCATCCCCTGTGACCCAGAGGGAGGCTGCAGGTGCGGATGGGGTTGACACTGGTCCCTACAGAGCCCTCGAGCCGCCAGCAGTCCACTTGCAGTCATTCTTTCTTCTTGACACACGTGACACTCTGCTGCCAATTCAAGGGGCCGGGAAAGCGGCCATGCCACC
Organism: Graphiurus murinus; assembly: GCA_004027655.1. NCBI lineage: Eukaryota > Metazoa > Chordata > Mammalia > Rodentia > Gliridae > Graphiurus > Graphiurus murinus. The sequence goes on along the minus strand of PVLC010008576.1, from coordinate 16,998 downwards.
TCTCTCTGCATTCTCCGCAAAGATGGATTGTAGCTGGGGGAAGAAACCTCATTAAATCATCTCATCCCTTTCATTAGGATAATATCATTGAAACCTGCAGCGTCCAACCTCCGTGAGGACTGCCACGGCCCTTTCTGAAAGCCCAGAGTCGGGGGGGGGGGGAGCAGCCAGTGGGGGTGCACCCACCCCGGCCCTGGAGATCAGGTGTCTCTCTGAGGTTAATTTGCCAGGGCTGACAGCTGGATTGCAGAGGGCGCTTATTTATAATATTCACACTTAGGGTAAGAGGAACATTCTGGAATGGGGCCATTTATCTCGGTCCGTTTGGAAGCACTTCCTCTCTTTAACTAATGAGGAGATGGCTCACTAAATAATGCATGGCCCTGCCGGCCGACGCAGCACATCTGCACAGAGGATGCCCTCCCACATCACCAAGCGGGGTGGCGTGCTGGTCCAGAGCGCCCGTCCTCGTGGTCAGGGAGACCTGCCACCTGGTCCCCGCGGCGGAGCCCACGTGGGATAAGCATGGCCCAGTCTCCCACCCTGCTCGGCACGAAGCCTGACATCGGGCAGCACACCCACTCTCTCCACTGGGTAAGAAGGGGAAACAGAGGCCCTGGACCAGAGCCTGGTCAAGGCAGTGAAGTCAACCTCAGACTGCACAGTGGATCTCGGGCCTCTGCATGATTTCTTACCTGCATCCTAACTGGGCAATTCAGTCTTGATCTTTGGCCAGAGTGTGCTCCTAGACGGGGCTGGGCAAGGTGGAATTGGAGAGGCAGAGGGACACTCACTTGGGTCCTTCCCCACTGCCCCCTGTGCCCAGCTCCCTGTCCTGCAGTCTGTGCATGGTCCTGTACACACCACGAGCCGTGTGCCAGGTGTCACAGCACAGATGGAGACAGACTGAAGACCCTGCCTCGGATGGGCTGGCTCACCCCGTGACCCAAAGGTAACTCTCCCTTTGCAGGGGGATGGGGGGCTCAGTTTCCCCCAGGGAAAGAGTGTTCGTGAGGTTCTCCCGTGCATATCAGAATCTCCTGAGGAGGTTTTAAAGTGCCCAGTGCCTGGCTGCACCACTGACCAATGGCGCTGCAGCTCCAAGTAGAGACCCAGGCATCCACCTCCTTACACCTCCCCAGTGATCCCAACCTAGAGCCGGGGTGAGGACCACTGGGCCCCATCACAGGTCCTCAAGGTGTGCGCCCTCACTGCTATCACAGCTTGGCCTGGTGGATCCTGCGTCCTTCCCGTCTCCAAGGGCGCGGAGAGGCTGCAGTGCGAGGGCTGGCCGCCAGGTGGCGCAGCCACAGCCTGGAGGCAGGCGCAGGGAGACCTGGGACGCAGCGCAGCGGCTTTGTGGGATGCGGGAGTGCTGGAACTGAGACAGGCAGAGGCCCTAGTACTCAGAGGCCCACGCTGTGGCCAGGGAGCCACGTGCGGTGAACCTCAGCAGCCCAGGGGCCAGGCCTCCTGCCGGGACTCCCTAAGCATGTAGGCCAGGCAGCCGCTAAAGAATAAACTTTTCCAGGGAAAACTATTTTTCTCAGTGGAGCCTTTTCTTGACTGTTACCCTTAAGCAGGATTCGAAGGGTGGCCGGGATGTCCTCCAGGGTGCACGAGGGACTGTCCCCCAAGCGATCCATGCGCACGCCCGAGTCTGGTTCACATCAGGTTAAACATCAATAATCCTGACTGCCCGCTCGTGCTAGGTGCTCACAGAGAGGCAGCCTGGCTCCCCACTGGACTTGTCAGAGCTGGGGAGGGCGTCAGGCAACACCCCCCTCCAGAGCGGAGGTCAGAGGCTGCAGAACCTAGCAGGGGCAGGGCCAGGCAGCCTCGCCCCATAGCTTCCTCCGGCTTTGGGGTGGATGACTTCCTTACAGCCTCCTGGGATCCCCCATGCCCAGCTTTCTTTCTCACAACCAGAGCTGGGGTGCGGGCTCCCTCATCACCTGGAATTCCCTGGGGGGAGGGGAGCGAGAACTACCTTGGTCAGGTTAACCACTGGTTGCGGTTCTCCTGCTAGGGATGGATTCCTTCCCTTCCTCTGCTTGACAGTGGCCATGCAGGGATGATTAGAGGCTGCCTGATGGGCTGCCTGGTGGGCAGCAGTTGATGAGGATGTCTGATCGGATCTCCCTCCAGAAAACAAAGCAAACCCACAGCCAGGGCTGGTCACCCAGCTCCCAAAGAAGTATCCAGGGAGCAGCCCTTAGGCCAGTGACACCCAGATTCCAGAGCACCTGGGAAGCACCCCAGACCCAGAGGGGATGGGCAGAGGCCAGGGGAGGCTGGCTCTGTGCCCTGGACCTGGCACAGCTGGCCAGTACTAAGGTCACCGGTCTCCAGGTTGGGCTGCTCCTTTGTACCTCGGGCAACCTGCACGTCTCCAGAAATCTGCCCCGTGTGGAGTCCAGGACACCATGAGTCTCTGGGCCAACAGAGCTAAGAGGCAGAAACTGCTGAGCGAATGGGCCACAGGAGGGACGCTGGAAGGGCATTCAGCCAACTTAAAACAAGAACACGTTCCAGAGAGCCGAGTGCCGACTGGTGGCTGAGCACAAAGCAGGGTGCTTCTGTGTGCACCAACCAGACAGCGCCTCCCTCGCTTCAAGACTGTCAAGAGCAGATGAGGCTGCAGCTGCTGGGAGACTGGGAGGTAGAGGGGAGGCCAGTGTCTGCTCAAGCCAGACTCAGCATAACATACTGTGCCAGGCTTTCCTTTCCCCACATCTTCAAGTCTTAGAGCAGAGATGGAAGGAGGTGGCGGTGGTGGTGAGGTGGGGTGGGGCACCCTTGTTAGACATGGAACTTCTAACCGCCTGGAGGTGACCTTACCGAGGTCTGCTGGGTTTTCAGCCTCATCCCAGCCATGCAAAGCTGTAGCTCTGGTTGTCGGCACTGGAGCAAGTTTGGAGGCCTGACTGTTGAAGCTGAATGAACTGGAGGGCAGTCTCCTCTTCAGACCTGAGTTTCCCCTAGTTCCCAAACTGAGTTCAGAGGGGCGGGGCTTCAGCGGGAGCCCAGGGCCTAGAGGGCCAAGGTCCCTATACCTGCCCAATGCTGCCCGTCAGGTGGGCTCCATGCCCTCTCTGAGGCATCACCTGCCCTACAGCACCAACAATGGCAGGTTGGTCCTTTCACTCTCCAAATCAGGTGGGCTCCCCACCCCCTCACCCCCAGCTGCAACCAAACCGCTCTTGTAAAACCACCCTCTTTCCTCCCCCCAAGTACTGGGATTGCAGGCATGTACCACAGCACCCAACTCACCTGGACTTCTGACTATAAGATTATGGCTTCCGGGACTGTCCAAAGATGAATTTTGTGTTGATCGAAGCCACTCCGTCTGTTACAACAGCAGATAGAAAACTGATACAGAATTCTTGTCACTGCTGTTACCTGATTTCAGTTTGTCCATTTGTTGAGAAGGGACAGCAGGGCCCCAGCCCAGTCCACTCCCTTCTCGGCAGCTTTATGGCATTTGTCCTGTGCAAGCTCCTGATCCGCCCTGGTCAGTCAATGTCTCGCTCTCCAGTCAGCAGCTCCCCAGCCCTCAGTCATCCAGAGACATCTCAAAACATCACTGGAATCCTGTGGACCCTCCTGAAGCCCGCCCATGACCTCCCAGTGCCCAGAGACCTAAGAATCACCTCAGCACTTGCAGGTTTAATCAGCTTCAAGGGAAACTTGGGTGAGCAAGGGGGACCCGGTTCCAGGTACTATGTTACTTGGAAGTCTGGATTAAAAAACAGATTGTGTAATAATTAATTCATCCCATCCCTTGGAGGTAAAATAAAGAGAGATACAACACACAAAGTACCTCAGAAAACATTTCTTTCTTTAAAGTTAATGGGGCCCACAGTTTTAAGTGGAGCCATATCCAATTCTCCTAGGTTTTGCTTCCTTTTAAACACGGTCACCAGCACCCAGGGCAGCAATTAAAAGTGTCAGCAAAGCTCCTACTTAGTGCTACTGAAGCACTTAATTTTCATTAAAAAGATGACATTGCAAGCAATTATCAAGGACAATCTGCATTCGTGGGTATTTATATTCATAAGGACAGATTGCAACAGAGAGATGCATAAATTACCCCGCTCTGTTTCTCTGTAGCCTCCTAAGCCCAGCTGAAAACGGGCTGCCTCTGATTACTTGCTTCCAGTCTTTCTGCTCGAGCCTCCATGCAGGACTCTGTTCTCTATATGACCACTCCCTCCCCAGCCTGAGACTGAAATTAATATCTGGCATGATACCAATGGATTTCCAATATGAACTCATGACCCTTCTAACCTGTGTCTCTTAACTGAACGAGGAAACTTTATTTGGTACCCTGTGCCCATCTACCCCTTATCCATCGCTGAGCTGTGAGATCAGGAAGGCTGCTGATGGGGTGTTCTGGAGCCCCATAGCCAGCCCGGCACCCCAGAAAGAACAACACCACACCTGAGTCTCCCAGCAGCCTGAGACAGATTGTCATAGCCCTGTGGACCACAGCTAAGCAGAGAGGGGAGCGTGATTTGTTCCAAGGTCACCCAGCGAGGAAGTGGCTCTGCCAGGGTTTGAAGGCAGGACCACGTCTGTCCCAAGCCCATCGCCTCTGCTGTGCACTAGGACTTTCTGAATTAGCCCACAAACATGAATGGTGACCGCTGTCCATGCCAAGTCCACCCACGGGGGCCTGAGAATGGGAGTGACAGTGTTGCACTTATCTCCCAGAGTTCGCAGTGAGACAGGCAAGTCCGAAAAGAGGATACAAGCATGGCTTGGCCAGAAGTTTCCAGGCAGCCAGCCTCTGAGAAAGATGGTGAACTTAACATGTCTCCTTTCTGAGCACCAAGTCATAGATGAAATATGAGAACCAAAAAGAGAAGCACATATCCAGGTAATGACAGACGAACCAGCAAACAATGGTAAGCCTCTCTGGGGACAGAGGAGAAGCTAGAGTACAACCTTGCCAAGGCTGCGGCCCCGGCTGGCCAGACTCCAGACACTGGCAGTGGTGAGTGTCTCTCCCCCTAGGACATAATGGAGGTCAAAAGTACCTCTCAGCTGGCAGGCACCAAAGCCAGGCGCCCTGCTCATCCGAGAAGATGGGGTCTCATTTTCCAGCTCATAAGAGGAAGCTAAGGAAAAGTTTATAGCAGATCCTTGTTGATGGTACGGCATTAGCTATTGGGCTACAGAGGCAAGAAGACACTGGACACCCTTGCAGCCAGGAACCCAGAATCCTCAGCATCTCCCAACAAGGAGACCAGAGCCCAGGTGCTGTCCTGAGGGCTGGTTCTGAACACAGGGCTGCAGGAAACCATCAGAAAGACCAGTAGGTGGGAAGGAGGGCACTCAGAAGAGCAAAGCACAAAGAAAGCAAAAGGCCTCTCTTACAGAATAGACCTGGAAACCCAAACCTCAAAACAGGTCCAAAATGAATGCTAAAAATGCCAACCTACAAAACCCAGAATGGACAGATAACACGAACTCACAGTGTGCAAAAGCAACCATGAGTTCCAGCCCAATGAAGATTTTATAACCAATACATTTATGAAGCACAAAGAGAAAGTAAGCGATAGCTCCCACTACAAAGAGGAAATTGAGAAAACAAAATTGAAAGGGTAGGTAAATAAAATGGAGGTGGATGCAAACAAAAATAATCTATCAAAATTTTGAGGGTAAATATACAACCTTACTAAAATAAGAAATAAAAAAAAAAAACTATTGCAAAAACGTAAGTTAGTTCAATCTTTCTGGAAAGCAACTGAGCAATTCAGTCAACACAGCCAAAGTCTTCCATGAACACCTGCTGGGTGGCAGATGCCAGCTGCCTGCGAGGTGCTAGCATGTGAAAAGAACACACTGAAGTCTCTGCCCTCATCGCCTGTCTCTTCTACTCGGGAAAAAAGTGTGAAGATTGTCATTGCTCAAATGGAGTCACTTGTGTCAAGCCCTAACAAATAAATAAACAAAACCGAGAGGGTCTCAAGTCAGAGGTCACGTGTCCAACACCTGATAATAACTGTCACAGAAGACGCTTCCAGAACTACAGCCTTGCACAAAGGCCACCGAACTCTTACAACAAAAATTGTTCTGCGAGGTCATCTGCCAAGCAGCTGCCTGTTCAACCTCAGACTGGCACCACCCTTGCCTTGTGGCCAAGATTGCTGCATCAAAATACCTGGTGTAACCCTCCTCATCTTACCTTTAGAAGTGTCTCCTAGGCGCAACCTCTTTGAATAAGCATATAATTTACTCTGGTACACATGTTCCCATTGCAACATGCTTCTTGCCACAAACCTTCTTTGTTTAAATACACGATCTTTAGAAAACCTTCCTCCATTTGTGACTTAGAGTGACATAGCAACAAAACAGATAAGTAAGTAGGAGATGAAATCAGGGAAACCATATATACATGCCTAAATATATTTATGTATGTGTCTTCTGTGACAGTTATTATACACATATACATATGTATACATATATATGTATGAGTCTTCTGTGACAGTTATTATACACACATATATATACACATATGTGTGCGTGTGTGTGTATCATGTCACATACCAGATCTGTGGAGAACATTAAGAGGATACTGCAGAAAGATAAAGAGATGGAAAATATGAATAAACAATGTTAAGAGGTGAAAGCTAGAATGAGAACTTCAAAAATATATCCACCATATTTTGTCACATCTAAAACATGAGTGGCTGAAAGTGGCACCAATATCTTATGAGCTTAAGAAAACAAATGATGCTTCCAATTAAACAGAGACACCCTGTTTTCCTGTGACTTGGGATGTTCATTTTAGATTTTGCAGAAGAGCTTTTTAAAAGTCGCATGAACTTAGTGAAATGCTGACGTATTTGTAAAAAGGAAAATATAAACAAAGCAAATTATTTAAATTTTCTTAAATATTCTTAACCATCAGAGTGATTTTTCAAATGAGAACAGACAACATCTATCCTTTTCATAAATAGTTTAGCCCTGGGAGCTGCCAAGAGTATATACGCATACCGGAGTAAATGGGACAGTTTGCAAAAAATACCCCACCACTGTCTCCAAGGTTTCTCCCAAGACTCTGACATTCACTGTTCAGGGGGTGACTGTCATTCTTACCATAGAATGCCAATGGAAGGTTTTGGGAAACAAACAGGTCTTACCTTCCTTCCTCAAATGGTCCTTAAGTGTTCCATGAACTGTAATTTAAGACTGCAGTCACACAGCTTGCAGCAGAAATCACAACCAAGTTCAGCCCAGACAGGCAATGAAAACCACTTCACAGTGCCACCTGGCTGACAGTCACTGAAAAAAACACCAATTGTCAAGTGCATTCTATTTTCATAGACATGAAAGAGTGAAAAAGGTGGATCTTGGGATCGAAATGCAATAATAGAAGTTTCAGAATAGGAGAATATAGAAAGATGATATTTGAGGAGATAAGGACTCAATTTCCAGAACTAATGAACAACATGAACCTTGAGATTGAAATTTGGCCCCAATTTCTAAACAGAATAAATAAAATTAAATTCACATTTAAACACATAGAGGTAAAATTGTAGACCAACCCCAGGAAAGAAAAAATTCCACAAGGAAAAAATACTATCCGACTAAAGAAGATAGAGAAGATAAGATAAGAAGATAGAATCCAGAAGCACTTTAAATGTTAAGGGGGGAAATAACTGTCAATCTACAATTTCATACCCAGCTAAACTAAAGATGTCTCCAGCTATAAAAAGAATAAAAGACTTCAGTTCCTCCAGAACCTACTGAACTAGGGAACTACCAAAGGATCACTTCAAAATTAAGAAAAGCAAATCCAGAAAACAGTAGAATTACAAAGACAATACCACCTTGACCTAAACTGGCCTGCTTGGATCAAGTTGCACTGTCATTTAGACTGGCTTTGATTTCCACTCTGGTGACTTCTAGTTAGACCACTGAACGTTCAGTTGTTTCATTCATTGACTAAAATGGAGATTTGCTCATGGCAGAAGCATAGTAAAAAATGCATTCAATGAGTTTGAGAGAGAGAAAGCGGGGAACAGAAACAGAAATCGAGAAAGAGAAAGATTAACAGGGAGGTAGCCAGATCTCAGAGGGTCTCAAGGGTCCCATAAACCACATTTTTTTCAGAGTAATAGTGAAATAATATTATTTGAATTTGAGAGATAAAATGCCTGGATTAAATATATAGGGAAAAAAGAAGCAAGAGAAGACATGGGTTTGCTATATAGTTCAGTAAGAGGACTGGCACCTCTCCAGGGGAGGAGAGAGGTGGAGAAAGTCATGGCTCTGTGTTTGCTTCCTAAAGGGCCCCTCAACATCCTGCTTTGTCTTCAGAAAAGGCCAGACATCTGGGTCCTGGTGGGAACCTACTTACTTCCCAGAAGAGGCTGCTTCCTTCAATCAGCACCAACTTGTTCTCTGGCTGTGGAACACACCACCCTTGGTCAGACTGGATTTTGCACCAAACTGAGATTTCCAAGTCTTCATGTAGCTTGTCCTATGCAGAGATTAATTGACCAGAAAATGCAGAGACCTCCTTTCTGGGGCAGAAGTCTCTCTTCTATTACTCCAAGCTATTACCCACTAATGGAGAAAATAATGAAAATTCCAATTATAGACCTATGATTCCTTTCCAACACTTGTCCACTTTATAACAGGAAAGTTCCAGGCCAATCCCAGGTCCACTCTTCCACCAAGGTTCTAGCTGGCTGCCAGGGATCCAGCCTCCTCCTGACTGTCCCCAGCTTCTCTATAATGGTCAGAAATGGTGCAGGAATGGTCTAAATGGGGTTGGGGCCCCAGATCTCAGTGGGGCAGTGTTCCGTGCAGGCTTCAGGCACCGGGCAGGTTCCGCTGATGGGGGTGGGGGAAAAATTCAAGCCATGCCCTATCCTGGAGTTTCCAACACCCAACATGCTCCAGCAACCATCTGGGTACAGGGGAATCCCATGTAGGCCTTCAGGGAGCATTTCCTAAAGGAAGGATGAGGCCACGTCAAGGGCACCTGGGGTGTTGCCTGGATTTGGTACCCGCTGGTTAAGGACTGAGCAACAGCTTCAAAAAATTAGGAGGATTCAAGCTACCTCCAAAACCCTGTGGCCCCCAGGTCCACCTCTGGATGCAGTTCCCCTCTTTATCATGGGAGCACAAAGACCCCAGACACCAGCTCAGCCCCCTGGGCTAAGGAAGGGCAAGGAACCCTCCTCCCCTTCTGGGCCAAAAGAATGTGCCCATCCCCCTGCCCTCCTCCAGAGAGCAGCTGGCATTGCCGTGGCTCACGGTCACTGGAAGGCGACACGGCAAGGGGGCGCACTGGGCATGGACCCCAGCCCCCTCTTGGTACCTGGGCTCGGGGAGGGGTGCAGCGCAGGACCCCAGTCCAGGACTGTCCAAGAAGCGTGGAGTGCTGAGTGAGCTGGTGCCGGGGACAGGTGACACGCGCCTTCTCAGGCCAAGTGTCAGCCCCGGTGCTCCCCAGAGGGACACTATGCTGGCGGAATACGCCAGACAGAAAGGCGGACACCCACCGTGTGTGTGGCCTGAGCTCCAAGCAGATCTCATGGACCAGAGCGGCGAGGCAGCCTCAGGCTCACAGGCAGGACAAGGGGACGAGGATCAAGAGGATAAATGCTGAGTTATGAGGTTTCACACCCAGGCATTTGCTGTGCAGCGGGGTAGCGGTAGTTAGTGAAGGACTGGAGGCTGGAGATTCGCTAAGAGAGCAGATGTAGAGTTCTCGGCCCCTACTCCCACCACGCGCATGCGCACACGCACGCACAGGCATGCAGGCACACACGCACGCATGCGCGCACCTACACACACGCATGCGCGCACGCACGCACGTGACAACAGGCTGGTGGGTATGGTGATTGTGATAATCACTTCACAATGCACGTAGATATCGAAAGGCTGAGTTGTACATCTTAAATATATGCATTTTTATTTGTTAAATAAACAGAAAAGGTGGCCTTGGAGCAACCCCAGCAGTGGCGGGGAGCCGTCTCAGGAGTGTCCAGCAGAGGGGACAGCCGGGACCACCGGGCCGGGAGGAGCCGGCCTGGAGGGTGGGGAGCCGCAGCAGCTGATGACAGCGAGCAGGCAGTGAGCCACAAGGCCGGGGACGACGGGAGCAGGCCACGTTGGGCTTTTTGGCACCGGCTACAACTTTGGCCTCCACTTAGTAAGAACCGAGGGTCCTGGGGAGGCCCGTGGGGGTTTCAAGCAGGAAGGGGCATTGACAGCCTCACTGTGCAGAAGCCAGAGCATGGGAGCAGAGGAGTCCAGGTGCCCTGAACCCTTCGGGCTGCCAGGACGGCATCGGGAGGCTGCGAGATCTGTAGGCAGCAGGAATTCATTGCTCACAGTTATAGAGGCCGAAGGTCCAAGGACGAAGCGCAGGGAGATGCCACGCCCACACGGCCCCACCCCCATGATCCAGTCTCCTCCCACGGCCACCTCTGGAGACCATTGCATTGTGGGTAAGGACTTCAGCACTTTTGGGGGACACAGGGTCAGACTCTAGGACTGGAAGAGCGTCCAGGCGGCATGGTCCCTCTGTGGCGCTGTAGGGGTGTGCGGGGGTGCCGTCAGGAAGCCAGCGGCCTGGTTATCTTGGACTAGAGCAGAGACACATTCTAGGAATGATCTGAGGACCGGAGAGGATGGTGTCTCTATTAACTGAAGCGGGGCCGGCGCCACCGATAAACATTAGCAGCAGATGCTGTTGACCTCGTAATTCCACTTAAAGGAATTTATTATACCGGAATAATCATAAACTGGGGGGAAATATTTCAAATATGGCTCATTAAAATGTTGTTTATAATAAAAAATTGTAAGTGACCTACTTACCCAGCGGTAAGAGCTGCAAGTGAGGGATCTGTGGTCCCTCAGCCAGCCCGCTGTGGCCGCAGACCTCTCCCAAAAGTCCTCTTCCCGTTACACAGGCCGGAAGGCCAGGGGCTCAGCCTCACCCAGCCTCCCTTGAGTTGGGGGAAAACTGCATGGGAACCTTCCGTTCCCTTCCCAGTATAAGGTCAGATGTGATAGGGGCGCCCACAAATGCATTGTGTATACACACACACACACACACACACACACACACACACACACACACACCAGGAGTATTACTGTGACCGCCCCAATGACATCCATGGAAGGATCAAGTCACAAAGTCTATATAGAATGTATGGCACACCCATAAAAGGGAATATTACCTAGCCATAAAAAATGCTGCTTTCCAAGAACCTTTTTTTTTGGGGGGGGGGACAATATTCTATAGTATTAGGTTAAAACAAAGATCAGGGTCCAAACCTAAGTCTCTGATATCATTTCAATTTCATGCCGTTTAGATTTGACAGATACAGAATGGAATGCAAATGATAGAAGAGAAAATCTTAGCCAATCCTCAAGATGGGTTCAAGGACAAACTATTTCGATTTTGCTCTTTATATGCCTCTGTATTTTTTTTTTTTTTTTCTGTACTGGGAATTGAACTCCGGGGCATTCTACCTCCGAGCTACACCCCCAGCCCTATTTTGCATTCTTTATTTTGAAACAGGGTCTCACTAAGTTGCAGAGTGCCTCACTAGGTAGCTGAGGCTGACCGAGAACCCAGATCCTCTGGTCCCAGCCTCCCAAATGCTGGGATTACAAGCGTGCGCCACCATGCCCGGCTATGCCTCTGTATTTTCCAGCTTTCTTATTTCTTATAATTAGAAGGGGAAACAGTTCTTTAACTACCAGAGCAGGTTGGGCTCCGCTGGAGGTGCCCAACTTTCCTGACAGTGACACTTTGGGGACTCTGCCCAGCACTGGCTTCTTTCCCATTCTAGGCTGCGGGACAGACAGGCAGTCCAGCCCACAGATTCTGCAGGAACTGCTTGTGGGCGGGCCGCCATTTCTACCCGCAGGCTGGGTGTTCAGGGATCCACGGCTGCACCCTGAGACCCACCACTTCAAAGAACAATCTTAACTGAAAGAGTACTGATGAAATTTCTTCTCCCCAAGACAGCACGTGCTTTGCAAACACTGTCCCCTTGTCAGAAAGGTGCCCAACAGGAAGCGGACAGACACGAATCCTCAATACTAGAGCCAGACCCTGCCCAAGACCCTCTGGCTCACGTTGGCAGACCCCAGCTTTGCAGGAGAAGCCCCCGGCCCTGGTGCCTCATCCTGGGCCACACGGCAGGGGATTGTCAGGTGGCGGCTGAGGACGTCACCTCCCACGTTTGAACCCAAGTGAGAAGCCGCTCCAGGCATCCTAGCACCTTGGCACACCTCTGGGGCTACAGAAAAGGGGTTCTCGTAGTGCGGATGGATTAGGAGTGCGTTTGGGAGAATCTGAGGGGGCCCAGAGCCGAGAGGGCTGGAGGGACTGACAGGACAAGAGGTCCCCAAGACTCACCCCCTGCCTCTGGTGCCTTCACGGTGGGAATCCCTGCAGGGAGCCCCCTCGCTGCCCAAGGGTCCAGAGTGCCCCCCAAAGGGGAGAGAGGTAATAGGAGCTGCTTCCCAGGGGGTGTCCTCACAGGGTTAGGAAACAGCAAAGTCTTTACGGCTCCTGTAGATGTGCAGACCCCAGCCCCGCGCCGAGGTGTCTCTGGAAATGGGATCGTGCTGAGCAGTGAAGGGGCTCCTCTGGCTCCAGCCTCTGCTTAGACTCACACCCTCCAGGTGGGGCTGGGGGTGGGCAGGGGGTGTCCTGAGAAGACCAAGTCCCCCGCCCCCACCCCGGCAGCCTTTAGCAGCTTGTCTGCAAACCCTCAGGCCTTGTCCGGTGAATAAGCCAGGCAGAGACCCAGGCTCTCGATCACACATAGAAATTAAAAAATAATAATAAATAATAATTTGGCCTGGGATAGTGATGACTGGAGGTCGGGAAGGGCTAGACTGGTAAAAGCAAGCTGTATTCAGACAGTGCATGCTCTAAGCATTATTAAAATATCATACTGAGCCCCATTGGCATGCACAATCAATGAACGTTAATCAATTTTTTTTAGAAACTAAAAATATATATATTTCAGACCTAAGTCATTCGTAAGCCTGACCAGCCCAAGAGGGAAGTATTTCACCCTCCCCGTGCCACCCAGGTCCCCGAGGCTGCTGGGCTGAGCCTGCTCCCTGAGGGGCAGAGAGCCTCAGGGACCCCAGCAGCCAGCACTTGGGGGTGGGAGTATCAGGCAGGCGGTTTGCCTCCAGCCCCGAGGGCCCGAAGATGGTCTTTGGCCATCTTGATACCACGTTGGTAACAGTTACTGTCCCGTGGGGACAGAGGGACAGAGGGAGGGAGGAGGAAGCTCTGGTCCTGGTATGGCCGATGATTAGATTTGAGGCCTTGGTCATGTTCCTCTCTGAGCCTCAGTTTTACCATCTGAAAAATGAGAGGACAGTGCAGGACAGAGGGACCCTGGGGCCTTCCAGCCCAGCCCCCCTGGGAGCTGGACAGGACAGGGGAGGGCCTCCCTGCCTCCCTGGCAGGAGCTCAGGGAGAAGTGCTCTAAGAAAGCGGCCCCACTCGCTGCATCTGAGGTTGATTTCCTGGGCTTCCTCCCTTTTAATTCCTCCAGGAAGACGAGTAGCTCCCTGCGTTCCAGGCTGCACCAGCCCGGCCACGCTGCACTGGTCAGACCAGCACTAATTCACAGGAGGAGATCTTAGGGCCTCGGCTCCTGCCTGGCCATCTATCACGACCGGGGCTGGAGTCTCTCTGCTGGTGGGTTCTGCAGGAGGCACAAGGCCCTGGTGATGAACAACCACAGACCCTGGCCCACCCCAGCCACACCCTGGAGCCCTTGTGGCCGGGCACACACCCAAGCCACCAGGGCCCACTTTGAGCCAGACTCAACAGGGACCCTGCTCCTCCAAGGTGGCCCTCCAGCTGTCCCCACACTGGGCTGGAGTTCTTTGGAGACAAGAGCTGTGGACTTGAGGCCTGCACCGAGCCAAGAGGGAACACCCCTGTGATGGGTAGGGCAATCAGGAACACCCCACCACAGGAGCTGAGGGTGCAGGAAAGAGGAGGGAGGAGAAGGTAGCAGACCTCGTGGCGGCCAGCCACACCATGAGGGCGACTTTGGCTTTTACTCCTAAGGAATGGAAGACCACAAGAAGCTTTGGAACCAAGAAATAGCATGATCTGGTTTCTATTTTAAAGGACTGCCCTGAGCACTATGCAGAACAGACCCTCAGGGGGAAGCCAGAAGCCACGCGAGCGGGAGGGTGGTGTGGACAGGAGGCCGCACTGCCTTGTGCGGGTAGCACCCACCAGGCTTGCTCATGAGGGACTGTGGGTGCAGGAGAAAGAGGACTCAGGGGCAGCTCCCCAGTGCCGGTCTCAGGAGGAAGCCGTCACTTACTGTTACAGAGCAGTGAGACCACCTGCGCCCTGCACAGAGGAAGACTTTCATCCCTGACTTGGGTTTGAAATGCTGTCACCTGGGGATGAGACCAGACTGAACCTTACCCAATGTTGATATTCCTTAAAATGTCTACAAAACTTCCTTTGTCCTCGGCCCAGCAGGAGTGCTCCCCACACTTTGCCCCTGGGTGCCAGAGATTTGAGGCATCCAAGAGACTCCTAGTGGATGTGTTGCAGGTGTTTGAGCAGCCAAGTCGAGGTCATGAGAGAGTTCTATCATCACGCATAGACGCTGTTTTAACCATGAATCTGAAAATCACAACCAAGGGCTTGAGTAGTTCGAGATCCAAGAAGTGAGCCCCAGATTCTGCAAACCTAGGAGGACTGGGAAGGAGCCATTAAAGTGAGAGGAAAACCGGGAAAGCTTGATGTCCAAGTGGCGTCCGGGCAGGAGGAGAGAACTAAATGGTCCAAAGCTACTCAGAAAGAACTAATGACTGGGTCCAGCAAACTGGATGTGGGTGGTGATCTTGGCAGGCCCATTTGAACGGTGTGGGAGGGACAAGAGTCTGACTTGAGGCTACTAGCTGTGTGGCCCTAGTCACATTCAGGAAAGGAACAGAAGTGGGAGCAGAGAGTCGGAGCTGGGAGGGAGAGTGGTGCCCATTGTGTCAGGTTCTTCTTTTGCTGAGGTGGGAGGAGCCAATGACAATGACTTCTCAGTTAGGGGAAAGTCGTTGCACAGGAGAGGGAAGATGGACCTTTGGAGCAGCAGCCTTGAGTTAGAAAACATTAGAACATTATTCCCACCATTTCTACTGATCAGACAAGTCACTGAGACCATTACAGATTCAAGGGGGAAATGAATTAGATTCTATGTCTTCAGGCAGGTGAATTAGGTTCTACCTCTTCAGGTGAGGACCAGGAAGAGAAGGAATGGATGGTGACCACCTTTGGAGACCACGTGGTTTTCCTCTGACCTGCCCTACCTTAATCTGTGAGCCAGGGTTCTGCATGACAATATCCTTAACAGTCTTAGAAGCTCACTGAGAAGGACCATGGGGCACGCCTTGCTATATTCCTGAGGTTTTGACAATGAACGACACTCTTAACTTGCCTTGAAGCCATTTCTCACTTGGAGAATCCTCCTTGGGGTGTCTTGCCAGTCACAAAGAGCCACAAAGTGTCTCTCTATGATCACATCTTGTTAAGTGTGGCAAAAAAAAAAAAAAAAAACCAATTTGCACAGAAAGCCTACGTCTAAGAATCTCCTAAGCCAAGTCCATTTAGTTCATTAGATGTATTTTCTATTTTTCAGGGAACGATGTTGCAAACTTTCCACCAGTACATAAGAGTGGTCTCCTTTTCTGCAGACTTTGATAATTACTTCCTTGCTGTCCTTCAAGCCTTCCCTAATGAGCTTCTGCCTCCCACTTGGTTCGAAGGCCAATACCAAATGTTTAAGGTTTTTGTTGCCACAGTGCTTCACTGCTAGGTACCAACTTTTGTTTGTTATCTGGTGCTGAATAGCAAACCATGGCAAAGTTTAATGGCTCAAAACAATCATTATCTTTCATGTGTCTGTGGATTGACTGAGTTCCACTGGGTGGATCTTGCTTGGGGTCTATCATATATTGATAGTCAGATAGCAGATGAGACTGGTGTCATTTGAAAGGCTCCATTGTGTTGGACACCCAAGATAGAAACTTATATGGTGGGCTAGTTGATGCTGTTGGCTGTGAGCTCATCTGGAGCTTTTGACAGCTTCTTCATGTTACTTGAGATTCTCACAGAATGCAGCCTGGCTTCTCAGGAGTGTCTCGCCATCTATTGGTTGAACAAATCACTAAGACCAGCCTAGATTCGATGGGAAAGGAATTAGACTTCGTATGTCGATGTGAGGAGAGGCAAGCTCATATAGAGAGAAGAGGTGTTTATCTGCAGAAACTCTACCCCAGGTAGAATGGAGAATAAGTTCATTGAAGGAGAGAGAACTTGAAGAACTTGGAAGGCAGTGTGCTAGAAAAATATCTGCATGGATATTAAATACAACAAAAATAATGACAAGTAGTAGTGCTGACAAGAGCAGGGAACCCATCCTTAAGGGATAAGTGGAGTGCCCTTGTGGGTGGTGGTGGATGCCACAACAAGGAATGGGTAGCATATGAGTGTGAAAGCTGGGATATTAAGTGAGGAGAGAGGAAGGGTGGTCAGAATGAGCAGTGAGGATTAAGGAGAATGCCCGTCTCCAGGGCTGAGTCCTTTGACTGAGGAAGGATTCCCCATAAGAGTGAGGTGCAAGGGAAGGGTATCTTGTTCTAACACATCTCACCCAGAGCCTGTCAATTCCATCTGGAACCCAGGAGGTAGAATCATCCACCTCATTGGGGCATGTTATACTCAGACTTTTAAAAGACAAAGAAGTGGGAACCCTAATACATTGTTAGTGGGATTGCAAATTAGTGCAACCACTTTGGAAAACAGTATGGAGGATCCTCAGACAAATGGGAATGACCCTACCATATGACCCAGCAATACCTCTACTGGGTATCTACCCAAAAGAATGGAAACCAAACTATCAGACCAACACATGTGTATCTATGTTTATAGCTGCACAGTTTACAATTGCCAAACTATGGAACCAG
>PVLC010008575.1:25606-57938 GCA_004027655.1 Graphiurus murinus | reverse complement strand
ACTTTCTCACCCTGCACAAGAGTCAATTCCAGGTGGATCAGAGACTTGGATGTCAGGCCGGAGACCTTGCAGCTACTTGAAGAAGGCATAGGTCCAACACTTCAACACATAGGCACAGGTCAAAACTTTCTCAACAGGACCTCAAAAGCACAAGCAACCCAAAGGAAGATCAATATATGGGATTACAATAAACTAAAAAAAATTTATTTGAACAACATGAAATCCAAACATACATTGAATTTCATCATGATGTATGATTATAATACACCAATAAAAATACAGAACATTTCACTCAATGTCAACAGAATGCATATTCTTCTCAAGCACACATACAATATTCCTCAAGATAGATTATGTGCTGGCTCAGAAAACAAAGTTTAATAGATTTAAGAAGACCAACATTAATGAAGTATCTTTTTTGGCCACAGTAAAACAAAACTAGAGATTAGAGATTAATACCAAAAGAAAAATGCAAAAATCCACTGACACTGAAATTGACATATTCTTAAATAACCACTGAATCAAAGAAGAAATCAAATTTTTATTGAAATGTTAGAAAATATCTAGAGACAAAATAAGTAAAAGTGAGCAAAGGAAGTGAATAAATATATCTTTAAAGAAGATATACATGTAGCCAACAAGAATATAAAAAAATTAACATTACGAATCATTAAGCAAAATCAGAGATACCATCTCACCCCTATTAGAATACTATTACAAAAATGATAACAAATGATGATGAGGATATAGAGAAAAATGGATCCATGTATACTGTTTGTAGGAATGTAAATTATAGCACCACTATGGAAAAAATATGGTTGCAATTGGTGTCATGATTTTTGACATCACAGGACTTACAGCCTATTGGGAGAAAATGACTTGGTTCAGCTATGAAATTAAATACACAAATAAAAATTTAAATTATATTTTTAAAAGAAAATGGTATTAACATAACAAATATTTTGGGGGCTCATAAAGGACTTCTCTTTCCTAACTGGTTACAAGAAACTACATCGAGAATGTTGCCAAATATATCAAATAGTTACTAAATTCTTACTGCATTCTATTAATGAATACATTCTGATTACCTTGAGGTAACACAGTTGTAATTTGCATATGTGTGATAGGACTTTAATTTACCCATTAGACTTTGTAACATACCTGTTTGAATGGGGTGAGAGGCTAATACCTTACAGTATGCATAGAAAGGCATACACAAATTGCATAAATCAAGAGCAAGCATTCCAAACCTTGTAGACCACAGAATTTTATCTGATTAGAATCCAGTCAATAGTCCCTCTAAAATCACTAAAAGTCATAAGCAAAATCAACAGTTCAAGATAGAACTTCTTTCAAAACTGTGACAGATATTTTAAGGATATATTTCATTCTTATGCATGCACTTATATTTATTCAAGCTTTGAATATTTACCATATAGCATGTTATAATCTATTTTAAGAAAAATTTAAGCCTTTTCAAAATGATAAAGAAAGAACCTTATTAACATTACTCTTAAAATTAATTCAAAATTCATTCGTCAGTTAAGAGTACACTTATTCGACATGGAGAATATTCACAAGCAGGATTCAAAGTCGTATATGTAATATAATACTACTTGTAAATGCATGTAGATTGGTTATTGAGGATTAGAAACTGCATATTTGTCAGCTTTCTTTTTGATTAAATGCAAGTTTGATTTCCTTCAATCCTTATTCTGAGAAGACTTAAAATTTAGAGCTAATAATTCCTTTGTTTCAAATTTATTCTCTTGTGGAGAAATGTATAAGAAATAGCTTAGAATGTTTTCTCTGCGTTTTGTTTGCTTTTATGTATAGAATGCCTATGTCAGTTTGAAAATTTTCCAAAGAATAACATTTATAATTAACATGCAGCTTCTGTCTTAATCTGAAGGATAGAATTTAAAAAGTATTAGCCTAGGACTTTGAAAGCATTGTGGGATATCAATGACATATTTTTTAAAGTCTTTCCACAGAATGCATGTAAATACACAAAGCAGTAATACAAGGGACCTTAATATGTATGGATAATATTTACAAAAAAAGAAAAAAAAACTTGTTGGTAAGGGTTCCCTATTAAACTCCGAAATACAACTGAATAGATAAATAATCAGCACCCCAAAGCCCTGTATTTTATCAAAATCCACAATAAGATTCACCTCACCCCAGTAAGAATTACTATTTTAAAAAACAAACAAATAAACAGAACCAAAAGGATAAGTGCTGGCAAGGATGTGAAGCAAATGAATATTTCCACACTGTTGATGACAATGTAAATTAGTGTAGCCATTTTGAAAAGGAGTTTGGAGCTTCTTTTAAAAATGAAAAATAGAGCCAGGCATAATGGCCCAGGCTTGTAATCCCAGTACTTGGGAGGCTGAGACTGGAGGATCTGCGTTTGCAGCCAGCCTCACCCACTTAGTGAGGCCCTCCACAACTTAGTGAAACCCTGTTTCAAAAACTAAAGAATAAAAATAGGACTGGGGGCCTAGCCCTGAGGTAGAATGTCCCTGAGTTCAATCCCCAACCCCCAGTACCGCCAAAAAGAAAAAAAAAAAATAGAATTGCCATGAAGTAAGTATGAAAGGGGAAAACAAAGGTTTTCTGAAAAACTAGAGAATAGAACTCCAAAATACCCAACTAGAAAGAAAATCAGATCAACATGAGAAGAGAAGCTGTTATCCAGTAAGTTTCTCCCTATATAATTTCATATGAATGGAAGGACCCCCCAAAAAATCTGTAGGAATTAGAAAATTCTGTACTTCTGAAAATTTATCAATGCTAATCTGAATAATGTCATTTTAAAACTCAGAAATACTAATTTAAAAATAAAATGAGGGACAGGAAATATTTAACTCAAATCCTCTTCAAAATAACTTTGAAAAAAAGTGATAAAGCATAGAATGATATTCCTGGGTACAAAGCAATCCAAAAAGACATGAAAAAATAAATACACACTATAAGACTCTACTTAAAGTACCTAAAAGATAATAAAATGCATTTCATAAAAGCACAAATCAGAATTAGAAAATCTTGGGAATAAGATGGAGAACACAGGAAGGAATTAGATCTTTCTAAAATATTAAAAAGGCAAGAATAAATCCCAAATGGTTAAACACCTAAATGTAAGATCAGAAACTATTTAACTATGAAATTACAGAGAGAAAAAAAAAACATAGAGGAAACAATTCAGAACATTTGAATGGACAAAGGTTTTTTTGGACAAGATCTCAAAGCACAGGAAACAAAACCAAAATAGACAAGAGAGATTATATCAAATTAAAATGTTTCCATACAACAAAAGGAACAAGAATGAAGAGACCACATACAAAATGTGAAAGAATATTTGCACTGACAAGGAGTTGATCTTTAAAATATATAAAAACTTCAGAAACTCAATAGCTTAAAAAAATGAAATAACCCCCCAAAAAATGGGTGACTGACCCAAATAAACATTTCTTGAAATACATACAAATGGGCAACAGGATATGAAAAAATACACAACATCACTAGTCATCTTGAAACACAAATCAAGCCCCAATGAGCTACACCTTACTCCAGTAAGAATGGCTATTATTAAAACACCAAAAGGACAAGTGCTGACAAGGTTGTAGAGTAAAGGGGACCTTTCCACACTCTGCGTGGCAATACAAATTAGTACAACTATTATGGAAAACAGTATGGGGCTTCTTCAAAATATAAAATTGCCATACAACTCAGAAATTCCACCAACTGGGTTTACATCTAAAGGAAGTGAAATCACTATGTCTTCAATATACTTGCACTTCCATATTCAGTGCAGCACTATCCATGATAGCACAAAAAATAAATAAAAAATAAAGGAAACCAGAGAAGTGTCCATCAGCTCAAGAATGTTTAAAAAACATGATCCACATACAACAGAGTACTTTTCAGCCACAAATAGGATGAAATCCTGTCATTCACAACAACATGGATGGAACAGGAGACCATTATGTTAAGTGAAATAAGAAAGGAACAGAGACATTTCTCATTTGACCCCTTCCCCAATTCCAACCCCACTCCCTCGCCCTCCCTCCCTCTCAGGTTCAGTTCAGTGAGTTACCTTGATATAGTTGTGAAAGTACATCATGTGCCTTAGGGTGTCCTCCCTTCCCGTCCATCCTCTTTGATTAAATCAACTTCTTTGCTTATCGAGGGTCTCTCCTTTTCATCTGGAGACCTTCCTATACCTCATCTTCTCCCTAGCATCATCATATTAGGGAGAACATATGCTTTTTTACTCTTGGTGACTGGCTAATCTCACTTAACACAATGTTTTCCAATTGCATTCATTTCCCTGCAAAGAACATGATTTTGTTCTTCTTTATGGCTGAGTAAAATTCCATTGTGTACATATCCCATAATTTTGTAGTCCATTCATCTATTGATGGACATCTTGGCTGCTTCCATAGTTTGGCTATTGTAAATATGTCATTAACAATTTGTACCTAACAAAGATGTATGCTTACAATGCACGAATTACTACAATAAAAAATAAATAAATAAATAAACAAAAAATAAGTTGAAAATCTCTTGCTTGTCTTTCTTTTGCCTTTACTATATCCATGTTTAATATGTGATGTGGTTGGCAAAGCAAAACAAATAAATAAAAAGTAAAAAGCTTCAATTGTGTCATTTGCAGGGAAATTGATGGAACTGGAAAACATGTTAAGTGAGATTAGTCAGTCACAAAAAGTGAAAAATCATATGCTCTCCCTAATATGTGGATGCTAGGGAGAAAGTGGGGTATCAGAGGGACTCCAGATGAAGAAGGAGAAACCTTAAATGAGCAAAGAAGTTGACTTAACTGAAGGTGATGTATGTGAGGGGGGACACCCTAATGTACATGATGTACTTTCACAAACATATCAAAGTCAATCACTAAACTGAAGCTGAGAAGAAGGGAGGGTGAGGGAGTGGGGAGGAATTGGGGAAGGGTTAAATGAGAAATGTGTTCATGTATGCCTTTACCAGCTTGTACCTCACAAAGATGTATGATTACAATGCACCAATTACAAATTTAAAAAAAAAGAAAAGAAAGGAACAGAGAGAGAAGTAATGTATAATCACACTATAGGTGGAATCTAAAAAATTTGATCTTAAAGCTAAGAGTAGACTGGTGGCTACCAGAGGGTGAGGAAAGTAAGAAGGGGAGAGAGAGATGGAGAACTATTGGTCAATAGAAACTTTTAGAGTTATATAGGAGCAAGTTCTTCTGTGCTATTGCACAGTAGAGTGACTACATAATTATATACTCTATATCTCAAAAAGCTGGAAAATGATTTTGAATATTTTAACCATAAAGAAATGATGTTTGAGGAGATGGATAGGCTTAACCTGATTCAAGCTTCATATATATATGCATATATATATATATATACATATATATATGTATATGCATATATATATGCATATACATAGTACACCACTAATATGGTTTAGTTTTTATGTATCAGAGAAGAAATAAATAAAAATGTCATTTTTTCTTTCTCTCCTCCTGAAAATAATAGAAATTGAATTATAACTTATTTATATGAACCTATCCTTTTCTATATATATGAATGCAGAAATGAATAAAATTTAATATAGTAATAAATGCGTTAGTCTGTCCACTTTGAAAACCTGTGAATAATAACATTTAATAAAAATAGCCCATCTGGTGTCCAAATATGGCCTTCTAAATCCATTTTACACTATGAGATACCAGGACTATAAAAATGTCAAAAGACACTGGAACTATTCTGAAGTGACTTCCAAATCTCAGAAAAAAATTGAGAATTAAAATAAATATTGATAACAATGAATTACAATCCACTACATTGAATAAAAATTCATAAATACCTACGTATCTAAAGAACTAAAACAACCTATAAAAGAGAAAGTTCTTCTTTAAACTAAAATGTCAATAGATAAGTATGGAAGGAAGAACAGTATAAGAAAATAGTCCTTCTTTAGATGTCAAAATAATAATGAATTCAGATAATAAGTTTCAATAGATAATTAAATGTATGGTAAATGTTTAATGAGACCACCATATTTGCAACTTCCCACGAAACAGTAAATTAAATGAGAAAAGCAATAATTTTAAATGAAGAAATCTGGCATATATTCCTTTAATAAAGAGATAAAATTGAGCATCACCAATAATAAGACAAATCAGATAAGCACATGTAGAATACTATAAAATTATATCCTTAACAGAAATTCTTAAAGTGGATTTATTCATGGAGAAATGTGTAAAACCACAATAATTGAGGGACATTTTATAAAAACAATGGACCAATAATCCTCACATATGTCAAGATTGTGAAAATCAAAGAATTACTAAGAAACCTTTGCCTATTATACACCAAAGATACACAAAAAAAAATTTAAAAAGAGAGCCAAAGGATGTTAGAAGATCATTTTGCATGGGTCTCACATTTTTTGTACATTCCATTCACAGAGGTGCTGATAAATCTGTTTATACTATAATTTCAAGGATGGTTGTATAACAAATAGCTAGGGGAGTCATGAGATTTTTCTTTGAAGTAAATACCAACTATGTTTATAATAAAAATGATATTTCCCCCAGGGCAAAGGTTACCTAAAATAACTTTCCGTCTATCAAAGAAATATTGAGATGTCCTAGGCTATAGGTTTTCCATCTGTGGTATAATACCAGAGCTCCTCTAGCATTCACCTTCATCACACCAAATAACCCTCAGAGTAATAGTGAACACTTATGTAAAGCTCCTGTTGAAATATGAATGAAAATGTCCTTCATCTCTGGCCCAAGATTCTTATGCATTCTATCATCACCACTCATGCATGTGTGATAGGTTATCTCATTAGCTTAAAGTCTAGTAAAATCTCAGAACGTCTTTATAGGGATAATTGACAAATATTGAACTTGAAGATTAGATGTTAAAAATATGTTTATGCTCTTTTCTTGATTTTGATGGTTACTAGGATCACGTTATACAATGAATTTGTGTATTTCCTATAAACGAAGTATAGGAATGATGGGAAATATGTAAAGAACATATAGTAAAGTTTCATGGAAAAATAATTTTATTGTATTGTACTTATAATTTTTCATAAAAGTGAAATTATTTAAAAATTAAAAATAATTATTAAAAACAACATAGACATAGAATAAGTCCAAAGGAAAAACACACTTATTAAGAAATTCAAATAACATCCTCTGTCTACATATAAATATATATATATATATATATATATATATATATATATATATATATATATATATATCTGCATCTATATAAACAGTTCAATCAAGACAAAGTGACAGCAAATAAAAAACTACTCATGAAATAACTTCATGAACTTCTGGGAAGATGGCATCAGAGTGAGACACTTCTCTTTCAGGTGCTGTGAGCTCAGTTCAAATCTGCCATAAGAGCACCTTCTTGACAGAAGAAAAAAATCAACAAAAAAGTGAACAACACTATGAAAACTGAAGTAGAGCTGAACAGAATCCAGAAAGCCGACCAGGCAGAGCAAAGAAAACCATCTGCACAGCGGCGGTGACACACCACAGAGTGGCAGCTGCCATTGAGCCACCCCCCAGCATGGGGTCTACTAATAATATATAATAACCTTCTGCATTCCCAGTGACCAGAGGTGGAGTAAGCAACTCCTGAACTCCACATCCTAAACAGGCAGCATATCATGATGCCATCATGAACTCATGGTATGGCCAGCTTAAGCCCGCATGGGGCCACCTCAGCTCACCTCTCCCTCCAGAGTTAGAGCAGCAATCAACTGCACTACAGAGCTTGAATCAAAACTGCTGCAAAAGCAGCTTCTTGGTGGAAGGAAAGAAAAGAAAAACAGCAGAAAGAAACAACAAAAGCAGCTGATCAGAACCCAGAAAGCAGACCAGGGAGAACAAAGGAGCCAGCACATGCGTGGCAGTGGCAGCCACCATTTTTCCAGCCACCCACAGCAGCAGAGATCTACCCAAAAGATCTGCAGAGGCTAAATCAGGTCTGTTCTTACAAACTTGCAGGGTTTTTTATTTTGTTTCTTGTTGTTGTTTTTTTGTTTTCTGGGTTTTTTTTTTTTGTTTTATTTTGTTTTGTTTTTACTCTGTTTTCACATTGCATTGCTTTGATTTTTCTATGTTTGTTTGGAGAATTGGTTGCATTTTAGCTTTTGCTAGACTCTAAAAGTCAACACCTGAAATCCACCAAGGGCACCAATAGAGTGGGCAGAAGTCCCAGAGTAATTGCAAGTCAGTACAAGATACCATTCACAGAGAGAAAATAAAAGTAAGAAACCTATAAATTCAGAGAAAGCTTGCAATAACAGCAAATATAAAAATTTAAGAACCATGGGAAGGAAAAATAGCAAAGAAACAATGAGTCAATACAATCCCACAATAACAGAACTCAACAACACTGAATGGCAGATATTACCAGAAAAACAATTCAGATCTTTAATAGTAGAAATGATACAAAACTTCAAGAAAGAATGCAGAGAGAGCTGGAAAGAAAAAAAGGAACAAATAAAGAATGTGATAATGTGAGCAGGAATCATAGAGAAACCTCGAGGGAAGTTAAGGATGTGAAAGATGCAATAATAGAAGTGAAAACATAAATACAAAGCTATAAAGAGTAAATTAGACCACATGGAAAACAGAATGTCAATCCTAGAATATGACCATTCCAAAAATGAATCCATTGTACATAATCTAGAAAAAAAATTCAACAGTATGAATCCGACATCGATGAGATCTGGACCAACATTAAAAGAACTAACCTAAGAATAATAGGCATAGAGGAGGGATTACAAGTTGAAGCTAATGGAATAAACGATATTTTCAAAAAAGTAATATCAGATAATTTTCTAAACATAGAAGGAGAAGTAAAAACACAGGTGCAGGAAACATATAGAACCACCTTTAGACAAGACCAAAGAAGAGGTTCACCACACCACCTAATAATCAAGCTGACTAATGCAGAGGCTAAGGAGAGAATTCTAAAGGCAACAAAAGTAAAAGGCCAAGTGACATTTAGAGACAAACCAATCAGAATTACTCCAGACCTCCTAAATCAAGTCATGAAAGCCAGGAGAGACTGGATTAACATTCCAAACTCTGAAAGAAAATAACTTGCAGCCAAGATTCTCCTACCCAGCAAAATTCTCTCTTAAAATTGATAAAAAACCTTCCATGACAAACAGAAACTGAAAGAATTTATGTCTTCCAAACCAGCACTAGAGAAACTACTTAAAGAGATTAACTACAAAGAAGAACTAATGAGCAAATGTCAGAACCAGAGAAACAATAATTTCCAGGAAGCAAACAACTAAGCAAAGAAGAATTAACACCACTGAAAACAGAAGTCAAAACTCAAAATGTTAGGAATTAAAAATAATTTCTCAATAATCACACTGAATATAAATGGTCTCAATTCCCCAATAAAAAGACACAAGGTGGCAAAATGGATCAAAACCCATAATCCATCTATATGCTGCCTTCAAGAAACATACCTTAAAAGCGAAGATTCCCACAAACTAAAGGTGAAGGGCTAGAGTAAGGTAATCCATGTCAATGGAACCCGAAGACAAGCAGAAATAGCAACCATGATATCAGGTAAATTAGACTTCAAGCCTAAGCTTATCAGAAGAGACAAAGTAGGTCATTTTTTACTAGTAAAAGGAACAATTGAGGAAGAGGAAATAGCAATTATCAACATCTAAACCCCAAACATAGCTGCAGCCACTTTCATAAAACAAACTCTGTATGATATAAAGAAACACATAGATGCCAATACACTAATACCAGGAGACTTCAATACTCCTCCTGCATCTCTAGACTGATATTCTAAACAAAAGGTCAGTAGAGATGCCTGAGACCTAAAGAATACCATAAACCAAATGGACCTATTAGACACATATAGACTCTTTCACGCAACTGCAGCTGAATTCACATTTTTCTCAGCTACACATGGAACCTTCTCCAAAATAGACCACATTCTGGGCCACAAAGTGAGCACTGACAAATTCAAAAAATGTAGCATAAGTTCCTGCATCTTTTCAGACCACAGTGGAGTAAAACTAGAAATAAACTCCAAGAAGACCCAAAGTAACCATGTAAACACGTGGAGACTGAACACCACATTGCTTATTGAAGATTGTGTCATAGAAGACGTAAGGGAGAAATTAAGAAATTCCTAGAAACCAATGAAAACAGAGACACAACATATCAAAACCTCTGGGACACTTTGAAGGCACTACTAAGGGGAAAATTTATAGCACTGAGTGCCCATATAAGAAGAACAGAAAATCACCAAATAAATAACCTAATGACACAGCTCAAAGCCCTTTAAAAACAAGAACAGTCCAACCCCAAAGCCAGTAGAAGATAGGAAATTATGAAAATCAAAGCAGAAATTAATGAAATAGAGAATAAAAAACAATACATAAAATCAACGAAACCAAAAGCTGGTTTCTTGAAAAAATAATCAAGATACATAAACCATTGGCCAACCTAACCAAAAGAAAGAGAGAATCAACCAAAATTCCCAAAATTAGAGATGTAAAAGGTGATATTGCCACTGACAGTATGAAAATACAGAGGATAGTCAGAAACTATTTTGAAAAACTATACTCCAACAAAATGGAAAATCTAGAAGAAATTGACGAATTTCTAGACACATATAAGCTCCCTAAATTGAGTCAATAAGATATAGAAACCTTAATCCAACCAATAACAATCAAAGAGATAGAAACAGCAATAAAGAGTCTACCATCAAACAAAAGCCCAGGGCCAGATGGTTTTCCAAATGAATTTTATAACACATTTATAGAAGAGCTAATCCCAATACCCCTCAAACTATTCCGTGAAATAGAAAGAAACGGGACCCTCCTAAACACATTCTATAAAGCCAACATCACTTTAATACCAAAGCCAAATAAAGACAGCACTAGAAAAGAAAACTATAGGCCTATATCATTGATGAACTTAGATGCAAAACTGCTAAACAAGATACTAGCGATGTGCATTCAAAACCACATCAAGAAAATTGTACACCATGACCAAGTCGGGTTCATTACAGGAACGCAAGGCTGGTTCAACATACGAGAAACAATCCATGTAATACACCACATAAAAAGAATCAAAGACAAAAATCACATGATCATCTCAATTGATGCTGAAAAAGCATTTGACAAGATCCAAAACCCATTCATTCTAAAAGCACTTCACAGAATTGAAATAGAAGGAATGTACCTCAACATCATAAATGCAACATAAAATAGGCCCACAGCCAATATCATATTAAATGGAGAGAAACTGCAAAAGTTTCCAATAAAAACAGAAACAAGACAAGGATGTCTATTATCACATCTCCTGTTCAATAGAGCACTTGAGACTCTAGCCAGAGCAATAAGGCAAGTGAAGGAAATCAAAGGGGTAAAAATAGGGAAAGAAGATCTAAAACTATCCCTTTTTTGCAGATGACATGATACTATTCTAAGAAGACCCAACAAACTCAACCAAAAAACTTATAAAACTGATCAACAAATTCAGCAAAGTGTCTGGATACAAAATCAATCTTAAAAAATCAGAAGCTTTCCTGTATGACAACCATAAGTCCACTGAAAAAGAATTTCATAAAAGAATTCCACTCACAATAGCACCGGAAAAATAAAATGCTTAGGGATAAACCTAACCAAGAAGGTAAAAGACCTCTATAAGAAAAACTATAAAAAGTTGAAGAAAGAAATCAATGAAGACTTAGAAGATGGAAAGATCTACCATGCTCTTGGATAGGGAGAATAAATATCATCAAAATGGCCATCCTGCCAAAAGTGGTCTACAGATTCAATGCAATACCCATAAAATTACCAAGGTCGCTTCTCACAGACATAGAAAAATCAGTACTTAATGCATCTGGAAAAACAAAAAGCCCAGGATAGCCAAAGTGGTTCTTAGCAATAAAAACCATGCAGGAAATATCAAAATACCTGATTTCAAATTCTACTACAAAGCCACAGTAATAAAAACAGTATGGTAGTGCACAAAAACAGACACATAGACCAATGGAGTAGAATAGAAGACTCAGAAACAGACCCAGGCTTACAGTCAACTGATTTTTGACAAAGGAGTGAAAAACATGCACTGAAAAAAAGACAGCCTCTTTAACAAATGGTATTGGCAAAACTGGCTAACCATATGCAGGAAAATGGAAATAAACCCCACTCTCTCACCCTGCACAAGAGTCAACTCAAGGTGGATCAAAGACCTGGAAGTTAGGCATGAGGCGTTGCAGCTACTTGAAGAAGGCATAGGACCCACACTTCAACACATAGGCACAGGTCAAAACTTTCTCAACAAGACCTCCAAAGCACAAGCAACTGAAAGGAAGATCAATATATGGGATTGCATTAAACTGA
The DNA here is from genome assembly GCA_004027655.1 of Graphiurus murinus. NCBI lineage: Eukaryota > Metazoa > Chordata > Mammalia > Rodentia > Gliridae > Graphiurus > Graphiurus murinus. Next base: position 45,494 of record PVLC010008575.1, on the reverse strand, counting down.
AGAGCTTCTGTGCAGCAAAGGAAACTATCAAGAACCTCAACAGAGAGCCTACAGAGTGGGAGAAGATTTTTGCCAGTTACTCTTCAGATAGAGGTCTAATATCTAGGATATACAAAGAACTCAAGAAAATCACAGCCAAGAATGCAAATAACCCAATCAAAAAATGGGCAAAGGATCTAAATAGACACTTCACAAAGGAAGAAATACAAATGACCAAGAAATGTATGAGGAAATGTTCCACATCATTGGCAATCAGAGAGATGCAGATCAAAACTATCTTGAGATTTCACCTAACTCCAATCAGAATGGCAATCATAAAAAACACAAACAACATCAACTGCTGGTGAGGATGTGGAGAAGTGGGAACACTAATACATTGTTGGTGGGACTGCAAACTAGTGCAACCACTTTGGAAAACAGTATGGAGGATCCTCAGATGAATGGGAGTGAACCTACCATATGACCCAACAATACCACTTCTGGGTAACTTCCCAAAAGAATGGAAACCAAACTATCAGACTGACACATGTATATCTATGTTTATAGCTGCACAATTCACAGTAGTCAAACTATGGAAACAGCCAAGATGTCCATCCACAGATGAATGGATTACAAAACTATGAGATATGTACATAATGGAATTTTACTCAGCCATAAAGAAGAACAAAATCATGTTATTTGCAGGGAAATGGATGCAACTGGACAACATTATGTTAAGTGAGATTAGCCAGTCACAAAGAGTAAGAAAGCATATGTTCTCCCTAATATGCGGATGCTAGGGGGAATATGGGTCATAAGTGGGTCTCCAGATGAAAAAGGAGCGACCCTTGATAAGCAAAGAATTTGACTTAAGTGAAGGGGATGGACGGGGGGACAGGCACTCTAATGCACATGATGTACTTACACAATTATATCAAGGTCACTCACTAAACTGAACTTGAGAAGGTCAGAGGGTGAGTGAGCAGGGTGGGATTTGGGGAAGGGGTTAAATGAGAAATGTGTGCACATATGTCTTTATCAACTTCTACCTAACAAAGATGTATGCTTACAATGCATGAATTATTGCAGTAAAAAATACTATTTTTGTTTGTTTGCTTTGTGTGTGTGTGTGTGTGTGTGTGTGTGTGTGTGTGTGTGTGTGTATTACTGGAGATTGAATGCAGGAGATTTCTACCTCTAAGCTACGAATCCAACCACATTTTATTTTTTATTTTGAAACTGATTCGGGTCCCAATAATTTGAGGAGAGCCTCACTATAATTTGCTGTGACTGGCTGCAAACCTGCAAACCCTCTGCCTCAGCCTTATAAAGTACTGGGATTACAGGCATGCACCACTACCCCTAGTTTTGACATATTGTTTAAGGTAGATTTGGTATTATTTAACAGAGATGATTGTGTGTTTAATATGAGATAAAGCAAATTAGTAATTATAGAATATCTCCTTCTTCCTGCATTGTTGAGAGCCAGGCTTCTTTGTGTGGGAAATAGAAAGTAAAGAATATACATTCAAACATATATCCTCACTCTGTACTTCAAAAAGAACCAAAATCAATGACCAGCCCAGCAACTATGACCATCCATACCATTCATACTTTAATCTTGAAATAGCAGTGCTTACTCTAGAGACTGATACTCCTTAGAAAAATGCAGTTTCCAAGGAGTGGTAAGAAACATTCAAGATAGGTTAAAATAACATGTCAAACTATATATTAAATAACCTATTTTTAAAAGAAAATATAGAGAGCAAAAGAACATAATTGCCATGTTTAAAAGGCTCCCACTAAGTCTGGAACAGTGGCACAAATCTGTAATCCCAGTACTTGTGAGGCTGAAACAGGATCACAACATCTAGGCAAGCACGTGTTAATTTGTCCAGTGATGCCAGGAGCAACCAGCCAACATCATTATATACCTTAGTTTTCTAGAAATGTTCAAAAGTATTGTATGTAAAGTCACTAAACCTCTTGCTTCTCACAAGGGGCAAATTAGGAGCATGGAAATGGATCCACTTTCCCTATACCTTTAAATAGTCACACCATGAATTATCAACACTCATAGTACTAACAGATGAAGGGTATTTACCAACTTTATGTCTAACCAAATTGAAGACCTGACTTTAGAAGCCACAAAACCAACTAAGGAAATTCATCCTCTGAATTCTCTTACTCTAGAACCACTCCCAGTACCAAAAATCAGCTTAAAGTCCAAAGCAGCGTAATACTAGCTTCTGACTCCATCTGGAGAGCCAGAGGAGCCAGCAGCTAGTTGAGTGGCCCAGAATCAGAAGAACTAGTAATTCATTCCTAGTCCAAAACTGAAAGGTTAAGATACTCTCTGGAGAAATGATAGTGAAGATCCAATTCAAACAACTAAAGGCCGATATCTCAGACCAGAGCAGACATGCTTTGTTCATGAAGAACCACACATGCTTTCACATGACATTCTCTTTTTATCCAAGTCCTGCACCTATCAGAACCATGCTGCCTATATTCAGGGCAGAACTTTCCCTTCAATCTGCCATTACATAAACCAATCACCACATTAACACACCAGAAGTCACCTAATCTTAGATGTTTCATAATCAATTTAAATTGACAATCCAGATTAACCATTACACTTATCTATCAGAGCAGACTGAAGTTAGCTTTATTTTTATAAGTATTGCTCCTTAGAGGCTATTTTCTGATTGCTTTCACTCTCTTCTTTAACATACATTTATTGATGCATTATATTTATACGTTATAATGAGGTTCAAAAATGATAGGAACTTACAAGTACAAGGTACTTGGCAAGCTTCCCTCCAAATCTCACTCCACTTCCTCTTCTTCCCCAAAATGCTATTTATATTAGCAATGATAATTTTGTATATGTGCACAGCATTATTTGGAATGTTTCCTTCATCAAGTCTTCCTCCCCACTACTTCTCTCCCCCAAATGCTTCCATCTTTCCACTGGAGTTTCTCTTTATCTGAAGTCCCCTTTGTTTCACAATTTCTCTCTAGCTTCCACATAGGAGAGAAAACACATGACCCTCCACTATTTCTTTATGCCTTAATTAAGATCCTATTTCAAAACAGACCAAATGAAAACAACTTTTATTTATGTGAATAATACTACAGCTTAGAGCTAGAGGATCCTATTGCATGTTTTATAAATCAAGGTAAAGAATATTGGATCTTAACGATATTCTTAGTAAAGCCCAAATGAGTCACCTCCCTTGATTACTCTAATTAGAATTTCTTCTGACTTCGCACCTGGACTAGCCCTATACAGAAAGTACAGGATTCAATTGGGAGCAGTGGTTGATGGTTGTATTCCCAGTACTTGGGTACAGATACAGGAAGATCACAGGTCTGAGGACAGCCCTAGCAACTTAGCAAGACCCTTTTTCAAAATTTAAAAACTAAAAATAAAAAGGGCTGGGGTTGTAGCCCAGAGGTAGAATGTCCGTGGTTTCAGTCCCCAGTAATAAACAAACAAACAAAAAAGTACAAATTCACATCTTCATTTACACTCTAAATACTCTTTAAACAGAAAGCTTTTATTTGTGTGTGTCTGTGTGTGTGAGTGCATGTGTGTATGTGTGCATGTGTATTTGTGTGTGTGTATGATAGAAAATAGAGGGAAATTCTATCCTCACTGAAAAGGGGCATTTAAGGTAACATTACCAAGCTCAAAACAGTTTGTTCTCTTTTCTTTTCACCTCCCTCCCCCATATGCCTAGATAGGGTGAAACAGATGCTCATTAATTCTTAAAATTTCTTTAAAATATATAATACACATTCTCACTAATACAGATTAGTGAGGTTAAGACAAATGGTAGTTATATAATTTGGAATATGCCCAAAATCAATCAATAGATCAACAGTACTGTTTGCAAGCTAGGCAGCCAAGTCTTAAGAGTTTTACCCAAAGCCTGAAAAGGAAACCCTCTCTTTCAACTTGATTGGTTGTCATGATCGGAGCAAACAAATGGTATTGTTGCACAATGTCAATAGCCCACATTCTATTCCTTGTTTTGCTTTTAACAGACTATGAAAAGACCAACAGCTGTTACTGAGCTAAGAAGAACTAAAGGATTTACAGTAGGTGGTACCACCTGTGATTTTCTTGTTCCACCCTTTAAAATCTGCCACTTTATTTTGGAGCTGGGTGGAGAGCATGGCAGTGATTCAATGTCAGGGGGAGTGAGTAGTCAATTGTGGCTCAGCTCTGATGTGAAGGAATATCATCATCCTTACAAATCACAGCAATGTGTGTTGATGAATCTCTTCTCTTGCTTTTGCTTTACCCATTTAAAGTATCTAGGAAATGGCCTTAAATAAAAAAAAAAAACAAGTCTGAATTCAGCCAACTTATAAAATGAAAGAAGAGACTTACAACCCAGACTTATTGCAAGATTCTTTATATATGCAATTAATGGTCTTTCCCATATCATGCTTCATTCAGCGCTTTTGCTTTAAGGGCTAGAATAATACATTTGCCAAGCAACTAACTTACTTCATACTGGTAGTTTCAAAATTTAAGAACTAAAATTTAAAAAGCCACTTGATGAAATATTCCTTCAATTTCCACATAAAATTTTAAAAGGATTATGAAATGGCAAAAATCGAGTATTTTAATGACAAAAGTAGTTGGGAAATCTAACTGAATTACTTGTCATTTATATATGAAGTTTCCCTTAAATGCTAAATTTAAAATACTGTATACAGAATGATTTAAAGCATACAATAAAAAGCTTTTGACAAAAGCAAATATATCAAAGCCTCAATTGAATTAGGGACTCCCTACTTAACCATGAAGTAAGATTTTTGTATGTTGTCACTCTAATAAATGTACAAAAATACAGCAATCACTGAAAGAAGTCACTGGGTGATAATCTTTTTCCATTGTTTTTATTGTCCAGATAGAAATTTGATCAATACTAGACAGGAGATTTCCTGAGAATCAAGGAAAACATATATTCTTCAAGGATTTTATTTATTTATTTATTATTTATTTATTTATTTTTATTGGTACTGGGGATTGAATCCAGGGACATTCTACTTCTAGCTACACACCTACCCCTTATTTATTTATTTATTTATTTATTTATTTATTTATTTATTTATTTATTTTGAAACAGGATCTCACTAGGTTGCTGAGAGTCTCACTCCATTACCAAGGCTGGTCTTGAACCTGTAGTCCTCCTGTCTCAGCCTCCCAGGTGCTGGGATCACAATGTCCACCATCATGCCCGAATGATTGTTTTTATTTATTAATAATGACAAGTTCAACAGCCCACAATGGCAAGATAGGGGAATTTGAGACAAGGGACCCACGATAGTGTGGTAGACACTTTTACATTCACTGGTATTAAAACCCATAAAGTAGTTCAATTCATTTCTTCACATAATATTCATACCTTACACCAATTTTGTTTCCTAAACAAAATATTCATGAATAAAGTGCCACATAGCATACAGCAAGTCCATTTATTTTCACCAAACTTCCTTGACTTCTGAAGCAAGGAAGGAAAAGAAAGAAATACTAGTGTTCATTTCAAGAATAGCTTAAAAAATGTCCTTCAGATTAATTAGTTCAAAAATTTAACCAAGGAGTGATGCTTATTTTCATTACAATTTTGTGTAAAAAATTAAGACACTTGACTCTACCTGAAGATTCCTAATCTAAGTTTCATTTATAACAATAATCATGGGCTTCATTTATAATCATGAATTCTTAGGTATAAATTCAGAGAATGACCCAAATTTATTCAGAGTTCTGGGGTTTCTTTGCTATTCATCTCAAACTTCCTTATTAGTTGCTACTTGTCACATTTCCCTGTACAGTGATATTAATAAATACTATCCTAAACAGTTCTTAATTACTGTGAGCATTTTCTTCATTGATAGGCTATTTACTCAAACTACCATGCTTTTCTTTCTCATCCAGTGGGACACATAGTGGCGACAGTACTGTTCTACACATTGAAATCTTACACAATGATTACCACATTAGATGTTGGTAGTGCTGCAATAAATGTGTCCAGATAGCTGTAAAATCTCTTTCTTTTATCAGTGTTTGTCATGTCCAGGGCAGAGTCCCTGATGTTGGTGGCACAGCACTTAGATTCAGAGTGTGAATTTGGGGGTTTCTGTGACAAGTGACTGACTGTCACGCTGACAGTTGAGACCAATCACTGGGAAAAGGGGATATTTCTCTGAAGGCTGCAGAGTCAGGGTCGTTTGCCATAAGCTACCACTTATCAAGAACTAATGTAAAGAACAGATTTCTCTGGTGATTTTCTTTTCCACTATGTTTGTCAGGCTTTCTTTTACTTCTCCACAATTACTTCTGCCGACTTAAAGAACATCCAGCCAGTAGACTGATATATAGAGCAGTTGCCATCTGATAGCTCACCTCTGCAAAATGAGAAGAGAGCTGATAGTGAGGTGCAGACTCAGGAAAGATACTCCAGCAAAAATCAATGTGGCATAAAAAGTGGATAAATGAAGTTCCTAACTAAAGATTTAACAGAAAGCATTAACTAGATGGAAACAGTCCCCAAACTAAAAATATTTTAAATAGATAGGTTAAAACATTTTTGCTACCCAAAAGAATGAGGAATATAAGAGGCAAAGAAATTTGATGAAGACTCAATTTTATAATTGAAGAAAACACAAATGAGAAATGTTCTGTCCAAAGAACATAAGAAAATGTTGATGAGAATCTTGGATTATATCTCAATTTTCTCTTAGACTCTTATACAAGTTTCTCTTTTCAGTAGACTAGGTTACAACAAAGCTAAATAATCAATGATAGCAATCACGCAATATTTTGGAGAATAAAAATACAGCAAAATGCTTAGCCTGTTTAGTTTTGGAAAAGGATAAGGCTATTAATCCTAATGTGAAATCACTTAGCATTCCAAGAGTTTATTTATGATGTTGAATGTGCAGTTGACAAGAGTTATGCCTAACAGCAGAAGAATCATATAATTTCATCTAGGAACAAGTAGGTCAATGCATTATGATATTGACTTACAAAAAAATCTACCCACTTGATAAATGTCTTTGTCTTTATTTCCTTTTTAGTAATTCATTCAAACATATATATATATATATAAAGTACATTGTTAAAGCGTGTATATACATAGTCAACCCCCCTTCAAGGCAGGAATTTCTATTCAGCTTTAATGTATACAGCCAGTAGGGATCCTATAGCCATTAACTGTTCAAGACTTTGCCTCAGTTGTAAAGAATCACATCATCTAAGGTGACTTCCTTTCCAGGTCAGCATGTTTTCAGTGCATGAATATGACAGGAATAAAATCTGTTATTTTGACCCAATAAAGGACACACTGACAAGATAGCCTTCCTGTGTCACTCATTACCAGGTTACCTGAGATTTTTGAACCTGCATTATCGAACAACCTCTTCCTCCATCCAGTACCAATTTTTCCTTCTTTTTTATAGACATTAGTCTATATACATCATATTATCTGCTTCTGGAAAACACAGTTCATGGTATTTGTTTTAGGCAATAAAATGTGTAATAAATTGTATTGCACTAGGTCCTGAGACTAGACTTTAAAAAGTCTTATAGATTTCTACTCCTTTTTTGGGAACCTTAGCAAGGTATCATATTAGCTTCCTACAAATTGAGAAATAATATGGAACAGAAATGAGGAGTAAAAAAATGATATTATCCAAAGCAACTAGCACCCAGTTGACTCAGCAGTGACAACAGACACATGAGTAAATCCTTCTGAGACTAGAACAGCCCAACTGAGCCCAGAAAAAACTGCAAAATAGAAGAATCAGGAGCTAAGTGAATGTTTATTGTGTTAAAATTAAACATTCTGATACATGTCTGTGTATCTATCTATAATATGCACATATATGTGTGTCTGTGTGTGTTAGTGTATCTTGTGTGTGTGTGTCTGTGTGTGTTAGCGTACCTGTGTGTACTCATCAGCTTTTCATCACTATGAACAAAATACCTAACAAGAAAAACTTAGAGGAAGAACAGTTTATTTTGGCGCTTCCGTCCATACAGTGGCAGGGCATGCTAGAAGAAAGCTGCTCAGCTTATCCCAGGTAGGAAGCAAAGTCGGGGAGCGGAGAGCGAGGATGGACCAGGGCCAGATATAATACGCAAGGTCATGACCCTAGTACTCACCTCTTCCACCAACTCCCCACCTTCTTACTTTTGCTACCCAGAATATCCATTCAAATTTGTAATCTGTCAAGTGGACCTACCTACAGATAGTTAGAGACCTCATGACTCAAGTATTTCACCTCTGAACATTGCTAATTATATATCTCAATAAATATATATATGTTTATATACATATATAATCTCAATGAATATAATATATATTTTCTTTTTTATACACACACACATATATATGAAAAAAAAAGACTGAGAGATATGTTCCCTGACTTAAAATAGTCCAATTAAATGATTTTTCAACTTAACAAAGCTGTAAATACATACCCATACAATCTTTTTTTTTTTTACGTTTAGTATAATATTCAATAAATTGCATGAGATATTAAACATTCTATTGTAAAATAGGCTTTGCTTTGAATCTTTTTTCCCAATTGCCAGCTAATGTAAATAATAGTGTTCTGATCATGTTTGAGGTAAACTGGGCTAAATTGTCATGTTCAGTTGTCTTAAAAGCTTTTTTGACTCACAATATTTTCAACTTAGGATAAGTTTATGGGGCTATAACCCTACCCTAAGTCAAGAAACATCTGTGTATATGAGTGTTTATATGTGTGTGGGGTATAGCATTTAGGGTAGAATGCATATCTGTAAGGGTGTTTAAAAATGTATCAGTGCATCTAGGCCTAGGTAAGGGTATTAGTTTAATGATTTATCATTTGATGTTCAAGTTTGAAATTCCCTTGTTATATTCAGGGTCAGTATATAACCAGAGGATCATAGATAATGAGAGATACCAGTACCATTTTAGTTAGCTCTCCTCAAATCAATATTTATTGTATGAGTTCTGGAAAAATTCAATCTAGAAAAAAATCACATTGTTGTGTTCATAACAAGGACATAAGAGATGCTACTGGAAGTTTTTTGGGCCCTTAATTCTTGCTTGAATTCTATTCTCCTATTTCTTTTTATTTATGTTCCTTATCTTTATTCAAAGGCTTGTATACACATTGCTCTGTGGTGTCTTATGAGTCCTTTCACATAAATATGTGTTGTATTTTTTGCAGATGTGTGGTGTGTGTGTGTGTGTGTGTGTGTGTGTGTGGTGTGTGCGTGTGTGTGTCTGTGTGTGTGTGTGTGTGTGTGTGTGTGTGTGTGTATTTTCAGGTTCTCTTCAAAAACTCAGAACAAAAAACATTGACAAAATTTCTTAGAAGTTATAGATCTAAGAAAACCATATTTCGACAAGATCAAAATCAAAGTTGAATGTGCTTTTGCTTTTTGATAATGTCTTCATTAGTATGTGTGTTTACAGTCACGATACGTTTGAAATTCTAGTTCTGGTACAGTAGTAAAGAAGTTAATTACAAAGAGAACAAGGAAATAAGAAAGTCAGCTCTCCACTACAATGAGTGTGTATATATATATATATATATATATATATATATATATAGAGAGAGAGAGAGAGAGAGAGAGAGAGAGAGAGAGAGAGAGAGAGGAGAGAGAGAGAGAGAATATATATGTATATATATATTCATAGTTATGATACAACATAATTTATGAACTATATTTATCAAACTTATTATGTTTGGATTTACTGTTATGTAACTTTATGTGTTAATCAGTTTTCTATCACCAGGACAAAATACCTGAGATAAAAAACTTAAAGGAGGAAAGGTTTATTTGGTTCACTGAGGTTTCAGCCTACGGTGAGTTGGTTCTACTGTTTTGGGGCCTGTGGTGATGTAGAACATCATGGCAGGAAGCACGTGTGAGCAAAGCTGTTAAACTCAAGAAGACTGAGAAACATAAGAGTGAGGAAGAGGCCAGGATTCCAACATCCCCTTGAAGAGCACACTCTTGATGACCTGCTGAGGTGGTGGAACATTAAGAGGCCTCTTAATGTTCCACCACCTCAGCAGTGTCAAAGGCTGGCAAGAGCACCTTTAACATATGGGTCTTTGGGGTATTTAAGATCCAAACTACAACACTTTCCTAGAGGAAATAATTTCTTTTTTTTAATTTTTTTTATTGGTGCATTGTAATCATACACGTTTGTTAGGAATAAGATGGTAAAGGCATACATGCACACATTTCTCATTTAATCCTTCCCCAATTCCCACCCCATTCCTTCCTTCTCAAGTTCAGTTTAGTGATTGATTTTAATATGTTTGTGAAAGTACATCATGTGCATTAGGGTGCCCCCCCTCCCCGCCACTGCCTTCAGTTAAGTCACCTTCTTTGCTCATCTAAGGTTTCTCCTTCATCTACAGTCTCTCTTATGTCATACTTTCTCCCTAGCTTCTGCATATTAGGGAGAACATATGGTTTTTTACTTTTTGTGACTGACTAATCTCACTTTGCATAATATTTTCCAGTTCTATCCATTTCCCTGCAAATGACATGATTTTGTTAGAGGAAAGAATTTCAAATAAAACTGATCATAGCACAAAATAATTATTAAGAGAGAATATTTCAAGAGACTGGCAGAATAAAAGTTAGGTGGTAAATACCAGAGCAAAGGGTTTCCTGGCCACTTGGAAATGAGTGAGAAGAGAAACATCAAAGAGAATAATAGAATCTCAACATAAGTAGTAGTTACTTAAGATTGTGATTTGGGCACAAGCACATGAGAGACCTGTGTGTTCACACTCGAAAGTGGCAAAGCTGGGCCTCAAATACTAAGCTGAGTGCAAGTGAAATCCACAACATTTCATGTGTTCAACCTCCCTCCAAGGTGGAAATCACTACTAGACAGAAGCTTAATTTTACTAAGATTATGTTACTATATATTGTGGGCCATAGACTAATGAAACTTTTCTCCTAATTCATGAGAATTTTACCTCAGGCTAATTTGCTCTCTCTTCCCCAGTAAGCAAATAAGGTATTATTTATTTCACATTTCTAAGCAACAATGATTATAGTAAAAATAATCACTGTAAATTTCAGCTGGACTAGAAGATATAAAAATACTTGATAAGAAGTCATAGCTTCAGGCTTGCCTGAGTGTGATGATTCTGAGCTTTTATTTTTTTTTCCTTTTTAACTCTGGAAAGTATATCTATGGAATTGTGACAAGAGATATTGGCTTCTTTAGGGCATGAGATTTACTTCATGTCAGATTCTGCACCCACCTGCACATCTTATCTACTTGTACACAATTGAAACATTTCCTGCAGAAAAGAAATGAATTATGCATTTCTAATAATTTGTCCTAAATCTTTTAAGTATCATGATAACAAAATGTTAACTTATAAGTATCTTGGAGTCTGTTTTTTAATTTTATAAACATCCCTTTATGGACATTGTGTTGATTATTTCTACAAAAGAAATGTGGTAATACAATGTGATTAGCATCTAACTATGTTATATTCAAAGGCCCTAGTTTTAAATAAGATTGTCTTTACAGAGAATGGGGTAAATTCAACATCTACAAGAAATATAACTGTTCAAGGCTAAAAATCAGAAAGATATTTAGCTAGTTAATTAAATAAAACATTCTTGAATTCTTTCAGACATCTTACAAATTAGAAGCAATATATAAATAGCAATTTTTTCCTTTCACCTTCACATTCTTCTATAAGGAACAAGCGACTTCACATGCTAAAACCAAGAAGATATGGAAAAACAACAGTTCTATCTCCTTTCCCATTGTCTGAACGTTCACTCAAATACAAATTCAGGGTATTGAATTTAATGCACATGAAATATTGAGTAAAAAATGAATATTAGCAGAACATTTAGAAAAGTAAATCTGCAATAATTTATTGAGTATGCATGAAAGCACAAGACAATAGTTTTAGTCCATAGCTCAAGCCTTAATTACAGTGCATTTCTGATTTATATATGTTAAAAGAGAGAAAAATGACAGTGCAGTATATGAAATCAATACATAGTTTAAAAATAATAAAATGTAATGAAAATGTTGGTCCATTTTGTAATAAAAAATAATTTCATCAAATGACAGATATTTACTATTGATTGTAGTAAAATTGTCCAGTATCACTATTATGTATGCAAAGTTATGTCTTACGAGTTCTAGAGATTACTACTTAAAAACTAAAATCTATTATTACTTTAACTTTCAAAATTTGTTGAAAAGTCTTCCAAAACAAAGTTAGACATGTTATAATCAAATTTTGTATTAAAATTCAATTTTCTTCTTGATGAAAGTAGTATTTACTGTTAGAAATGCTATATTAAATGTATTTTAACTTGTTAAATGGTACACTTTATTGCTGTCTGTTGTCTTATCTTGAGGAAATATTTTATGCCATATGAATCCTCAGGAAGAGTAAAATGAGTTCTCTTGGCAAAATTCTTGAGTTAATGATTTATAAGATAAATATCTAAACATATCAAAATAAGCAAATCATTTACACTCTGAGGCACATTGAAAAATATTTTAAATTGAAATAAATATTTATATGAATTATGTTGAATATTATTTACAATGTATTAAATAAGTCATTGAACATTATAGGAGTTTGCTAAACATATTTTCAGTGTTGTTTAGCATTTGTGACCCATAATGTTTCAGATAATTACCCTATGTTAAATTCAGAAGTATTCACAAACAAAAGCCCCTATACAGATGTATATTTCATAAAAACTGCCCAATAAGCTGTATAAAATTAATACTTTGGTCATATAGGTTATAAAAATAACAGTTTAATGGTTGGTCACATACGTTATAAAGAAACTCACCAAGTGCTGTGTGCATGTGTATCCCTATCATTCTGAACTTCATTATGATGTGTGATTACAATGCACTGATAAAAGAATAAAAATAGTTTAAAATCTTAAGTAGCCATTTACCTGTTCTCTTATATTTTAAATATTTCATCCTCCTTTGTCCATCACTGGGGTGTTTGAGGATGCTTTCTCTAATTTAATAGTAAATTATTGACTAATTTCACCTGAACTACAAACTACACAATTTTTACTAAAATCAGAGAATCATTATACCACTTCTAGCTGCAGTAGACATATTAATGGTCTTTGAAAGATAAGCATTAGGCTTACATTAGTTCTCTGTGATTAAAAATTAACTTCTCATTACTAGTTTCTTATAATCTTTTCATTCATCAAATGTCTTTGCATTGGCTTCTGAAACTTCAAAAATTTTCCTGAATATATTCATTTTTAGGGATCTTATGAAGGCTTACTTATTCTATAAGTCAGTGGTGAGTATATTTTCTCTTCTGGCAGAGGAATTAATTTGACTGAATACTTTTTAAATTCATTGCTTTAAGCCTTTCAAGAATATTAGGATCTTTTAATTTCCACAGGACCCATGTTGGAGGGTATGAGAGTTCTTATGAAGAGGTCTCTGAAGCTGATTTCTAAACTACTGATCAAGTGTTAAACTCTCACCCATGCATGGTCTGTGCCCTTGCAAAATCCAGTTTGCTTATCCCATGAAGTTCAGCATTTTTATCAATAATCAGTCACTTCATATGGAAAGTTGCTAAACTAATCAAAGTTTGCAAATTATCTTTATTTTTAAAATAAGGAGGGAGAGCTGATAATTTGTAAAATTATAAGATATAGGGTAGTTATACTATTTCTTACCTAAAATAGATATTTTTAGAGGTAAAAAATTATATTAATAATTTTCTAGAGGAACATACCACTAACAAGTTGTTAAACAGATCCTCCCTAACAGATCCAATTTTTTTAAAATTACTACTTTAATTATACAAATTTGTCAAGTAGAATGTAATAATTTGGTACATGAACACAGTGCATACTGATTAAATTAGTATTGTTAGCATTTTCATCTTCTTAAACATGTTTAAAAAACATTTGATTAACATAGTAATTTTGCATAGCTATGGGGTATAGTAGAAACTTTCAATACATGTATACAGTATTGTTGATCAAAGCAAGGTAACTGATGTTTCCATTTCCACCTTATTACTTTGTGTATGGAGTCAGTCCTTTCTTCTAGTTATTCAGAAAGTATCTACAAGGTTATCTAATCACTCGACTTTGCTATAGAATGTTAGAATTCATTACTTCTATCTGTGTTTACTTTTTCTCCAAACTCCCAACATCCACTGTTATGGCTGGATATAGGATGTCCCCTGAAGAGATCATATATTAATGTTCAGAGTTGATATAATTAAGCCACAAGAATTATTATCTCATCCAAGGATAAATCCATTGTAATGGATTTACTGGGTTGTAAACTAGGCAAGTGGGGTGGAACTGGAGGAAGAGGATCCTTAGTGATGTGGTCTTGGGGACTGTGCTTATGCCTTTGAATCGCCTTGCTTGTTCTCTTGCTTCTGGCATCAATGGTGTGAGAGCAGACGACTTCCTCACTACCTCTCTCTGCTTCCCGCCACCACTCCCTGAGCTCTGAAGACTTGGCCTGACATGGACTCAAACCCTGAAATTGCCAGAACTGTGAAAATGAATCTTTCCTTCTCTAAGCTGTGTATAGTCAGGCTTAATGGGTGAGAGCAGTGAAAATGCTGAAACTCTTTCTAGCTTCTAGTAATTGCTATTACACATTCCTAATAACTTCTTTAACATCTACATATGAGAGAAAAACATTTGTATTTGTGTGTCAGATTTGTTCACTTAACATAGTGTTCTCTGCTTTCATCCATTTTGTTACAAATGATAGTCTACCATTTTATATTATGGTTGAATAATGTTCTATTGTGTATATACTACATCTTTTTACCCATCCATCCACTGATGGACATATAGATTGATTTCCTGTCTTAGCTATTAGGAATAATGTAGCAAAAAGTATGAGCATGCAGGTATTTTTTGATATGTTGATGTCAACCGTTGGCATACATAACCAAATGTGAGATTGCCAGATTATATATTTCTTCTTAGTTTATTCCTTAGTAAGCTTCATTCACTTTTAACCCAGTTCAATTTATTTTCTATACCACAAGATTAAATATTTTTCTGGCTTTGCTCCCCCAATTTTTCCAGAACTCAACACAAATGCCTGGAAGTTAGCAAAGAAGAGACAATCTTTTAATGTATGAAATAATTGTTGGCTTAGTAAATGGCTATTTGGGAAAATATATGTCTGAAGGAAGAAAAAGGAAGGAAAAAACTATAAGTACTACATAATACAAGTTCCTAAGTGATGAAGATGACTGCATAGAACTTGGTATATAACAGGTAAATGATATTGCAGAGAATTACTTCCCCATCTTAGTTTTCTCAACATAGGGTATCTTTGGCAAAGCAGTCAGGACTAGAATTTAAATGTGAAATATAAAACCCATTAGCTTAGAGATACTCAATATCAGACTTTGAGTCTCCTGACAATATCCTTGTTCAGGAATTTTTCCAATGGACAGTAGATTCAGAACCAATCACAATGCTGAATACTAATAAACATTCAACAAATGAAAGATGGACATGATAATGGTGGCTATTAGTTATTATCAGACTGCTTTTTCAAAAGTGTCTTAAGTGGTTAATAATGAGAAATAGTTACAATTTATGTCCAATTAATAAAAAAGTCTTAAATTTGCAATAAGATCACACCTACTTGATAATTCACATAAAGTGTTGACGAAAATAAATAAAATCTTACAAGATATTTAACATTTCCTCCTGGCAGATGGAACCATAGATGATTTCTCAGATAGATATATAAATCAATAGATTGATAGGTATTTTTTGTAATCTAGAAACTATGAAAACATAATTATGAAGTAAATTAGAAGTAAATGTTCCTTAGTAAGAGATGTAGAATTTAAATTTCTTACCTTTTAAATTGAAAATAATGAGATGCGGTTTTCTCTGAAGTTTGAGTAAATCTCATTGTGATTATTCTTTTACTACATTCCCAAGCTCAGGTATTGCAAAAGTTTATGTATAAAAATCTAGAAACATTTAGATTTATGAAAAATTCATTTATATCTGACATTCATTTTATTGGGGAAAATAAAGGTAAGTATTTTTAAAAATATGAGTAAGGGCCAGGTGTGGTGGCACCCAGTACATGAAAGGCTGAGACAGGAAGATTGAGGTCAGCCTCAGCATCTTAATGAGACCCACAGAAACTTAGTGAGACCCTGTGTTTCAAAATAAAAAATAAAATAGTGCTGGGGATATAACTCAGAAGTGAATTATCTTGGATTTAAGCCCCAAAACTCCCCCCCCCAACAAAAAAAGTACAAGTGAGCTGAGAACTCAGTATATAATTAAGCCATAAGATGCCCATCTTGGAGCAAATTTAACTTCAGTGTGAATCAACACACTCCAAAATTTATCAAATGTTCTAAAAATAAAAATTTTCTCTATTTATTTCTGGTATTGATCAATGAATAATGTAAGATAAATATACTTAATCAGTAAATAGGAGTTATTTGGAAAAAATAAAGAATGGCAATTTAAATATAGATTTGAATGACTGCAAGGACTGAACACCCAGTACGAGTTTCATTATTGAATGTTCCATAGCTAGTCTATGATATATATTTTATGATTTTCTCCTTTAGGCTACCCATCTGTGATGACACCCCACTGCCGTCATCCATACTGGCTTTTCCTTGTCTGTAGTACAAGAAGAAAGAAGCTAAAAGATTATTCATGATAGAAAGGAATACCTAGCATTAAAGTAAAATGTAAGAAAAAAAAAGTATAACTAGATTTTTTCTATAGCTTAAGAATATTTTCCCCAGGTTAAAATTTCTTTTTGATATCTTTCAATCAAGAAATTTTGTCTCATAATTAACTAGCTTGGGAAATAGGAGGATCCAGGGATTTTCATTTTCCGTGTGTTGTTACCTCTCATTTCATTCTTTCCACTCAGCATCCTTGTCTTTTACCTAAATCCTAACGGCTCATCTGAGGAAGCAGAACCTATTTTTTTTTCCTTTTTCAAGGGAAAGTTATCCATGTTCTTGATAATGAGAGATTCCATGTATGATCAAAACAAATCAGTTAATAGCCTTTAAACCTTTTGACATGTTAAGAAAACCAGCAGGTAAATTGTAAATATTATTATTCTGAAAGGTATTAAATCTCAGATAAACCAATTCTAACTGATTTCAGTATATTTCCTTGAGAGTGTGCATCATCAGAATACTTGTTCTTGAGGTGCAAAAAGTTTATCATTATTAAAGAATTCTGATTATATGAAATATTGAAAAAGTTCAAAAAGTCATGTATTTTATTAAAACTATTAATATTTTCATCAGAAACTTTCCTGCTGCATAAGGTTGGAAAAGCATGCTAACTTAATGCCTTTAAATAGTCTATTCATATGTATTAAGTTATTGGGAACTTTTTCTAAAGCTTTCACCATATTCTCCTTTTTATACATCTATTTTTAATCACCTACCCAGAAAATCGTGCACTACAAAAAAATTACCTCTTTGAGTATCCTAAATAAAACACGATAGATATGAAATTTTAGAAGATCTAAAATCCCATACATATTAGTTTAAGCACTGAGCAATACTATTTTACCGAAGAGAATAAGTATAGAAAAATTAAACATCAATTTCAAATAATAGTGCTTCAAAACAGGTTTCTTTCAACTATTACAGTGAATTAGATAATAAGAAGGCTTGAATAACCAGGTTGAAATCTTAAATAATTTTAACCAAGACATGTCAGTGAAGACATTGATTATTGTACATTAATGAGTTCTCTGATTCCTTGAACAAATAGAAATCTATTTTTTTTTCTTTTTTTGAAACTTAATCATATGGATCGACTGCAAAGTAGGCATAAATTGTATACATCTTGTGAAGAATGCCACTTTGTATGAGGAAAAGTACAAGCCAGCCATCAATTTCAAAATAGTCTCATTCTCTGTTCTGAGGAAATCTTTTTTAAAAAGAGAGGGAAAGATAAAGGGGAAATAAAAAGAAGAAAAAATTGATGAAGCCCATCAAGAAAATGTACTTTATCCTAGTGAATAAGAATAAAAACTTGAGAAAATAATTACTATGCCTTCTTGTGTAAGCTTGATAAAAGAAATACTTGAGGAACAGAATATATAGATTGCTTCCACAAGAAAAACCTACTGATTTTAAAAAGTACTGATTCAAAAATTGCTGTTATTTTAGCCCAATCTCAATTACGATCCTATGAATTGATGCCCAGTATCATTATGCCATTTTCTACCTTAAGTATACTCATAGAAGCAACAATGCTGAATGGGAGAGAGTCTTAAAAATTACTATTTTCTGCATAGTTTATAGCAAATAGTCTTGACTGTAGATTTTATTTAATAAGGATAAATAAACTAAAAACTCTTATATGTCTAAAATTCTATGTAAAATTAGTTACATAGGATTTACATTATTTTCACTGATTCCAACAATTTTCTAAAGAGATTTGAAAATATTCTGCAAATGTGTATATGGTATGTATATGAATACATATACATATACAATTGTATGTTTAATATATAGTATTATATATGTAATTTATATGTATATTAAACTGGAGATTGAACTTAAAGGCATCCTACCTTCAAGTTACATACATAGCCATTTTTATTTTATGTAAATTTTAAAATAAAATCTCTCTAAATTGCTGAGATGAGCTAGACCCCAGCAATATTTTATTTTGTAATCTTGAAAGAGAGTCTTGCCAATTTGCTGAGGACCTTGCTAAATTTCTGAAGATGGTCTTGAATCTGTCATACTCTGTCTCAACCTTCTAATTACTGGGATTACAAGCATGCACAACCACACCTGACTCTCCGAAGTTATATTATTTTCAATTGGCACTCAACATCCATTCTTCCCAAATTCTGTGTACTTTCGGTACAGGACCTGAGAGGGCAACCTATAGTCCTCAAACCTGCCTACAACTATAACTATAGATTTAAATTATATTCTTTTTAAAAAATTTTATATAATAATTGGTGCATTGTAAACATACATTTTTGTCAGGTTCAAGCTGATAAAGGCATATATGAACACATTTCACATTTAACCCCTTCCCCAATTCCACTCCACTACCTCGCCCTCCCTCCTTCTCAAGTTCATTTTAGTGACTGACCTTGATATATATGTGAAACTACATTGTGTGCATTAGTGTGTCCCCCCACCCCCGTCCATCCCCTTCGGTTAAGTCAACTTCTTTGCTTATTGAGGGTCTCTCCTTTTTCATCTGGAGACCCTCTTATATCCTATTTTTGACAATGGAGCCAAAAACATACACTGGAAAAAAGATAGCCTCTTTAACAAATGGTGTGGGCAAAACTGGTTAACCATATGCAGGAAAATGTAAGTAAACCCCACTTTATCACCCTGCACAAGAGTCAACTCAAGGTGGATCAAAGACCTGGAAGTTAGACCAGAGACCTTGCAGCTACTTGAAGAGGGCATAGGCCCAACACTTCAACACATAGGCACAGATAAAAACTTTCTCAACAAGACTCCAAAAGCACAAGCAATCCAAAGGAAGATCAATATATGGGATTGCATTATACTGAAGAGCTTCTGTGCAGCAAAGAAAACTATCATGAATCTCAACAAAGAGCCCATAGAGTGGGAGAAAATTTTTGCTATTCTTCTGATAGAAGACTAATATCTAGGATATACAGAGAACTCAAGAAAATCACAGCTAAGAAAACAAACAACCCAATCAAAAAATGGGCAAAGGATCTAAATAGACACTTCACAAAAGAAGAAATACAAATGGCCAATAAATGTATGAGGAAATGTTCCACATCATTAGCAATCAGAGAGATGCAAATCAAAACTACCTTGAGATTTCACCTAA
>PVLC010008575.1:0-19889 GCA_004027655.1 Graphiurus murinus | reverse complement strand
GTGTTATCCACCACTATCAACTGAGATTTAGTCCTAGGAGGCATGGATACTTCAATGTTCATAAATCATTAAATGTGATAGACTATATTTAATAGAATGGACAAAGCAAATGATCATCTTGATAGATGCAAAGAAGTCCAACAAAATATGGCATTGTTTCATGCTAAAAACTCTCAACATATTAGGTATTAAAGAAATTAATGAATAAAGAAATTCAGGAAAAACTACGGAATACAGTATCAACAGACAAAAAGAATAGTGTTTCTATACTCCAAGGCAACAGTTTGCATCTGGAATGTCTCCCAGAGTCCCATGTGATAAAGTGTTGGTCCTATTGGAAGGCAGTAGAAACCTTTAAGAGGTGAGGCCTAATGAAAGGTCTTAGATCACTGGGGCTATGTCCTCAAACAGAGATTGTGGGATGCTAATCTCTTCATCCCTTTTTGCTTCTTGGCTGCCACAAAGTGAGCAGCTTGCTCCACCATACTCTCCTGCCAAGATGCACTGCAGGTCCCAAAGCAATCAACCACAGACTGAAATCCTTCAAACCATAAGCCAACATAAACCTTTCATTTTTAGTTGATTGACTTAAATATTTTGGTAAAGTAACAGAAAGCTGACCAGCACAACTAACAACAAACTATCTCAAAGCAAAACAAGAAAACACAACCTCCCTCACAATAGCTGTTTAAAAATTATTTAGGAGAAAATTTAACCAAGGCAGTGAAAAAATTTTCCCACAAAAAATTATAAAATATTGATTTAAAAACTTGAAGACCCAAATAAGTAAAATGATATTATAAAAATTGATATTGTTAATATGTGAGCACTACACAAAATAATCTACAGAAGTAATGCAAGCTGATCAAAATAACAATGGTGTTCTTCATGGAAATAGAAAAAAAATTCTAAAATTATTATGGAACCCCAGACTCTAAATAAGCAAACATTGTTTATAAGCTTAGTTGGTTTCATACTCTATGAATTAAAAATATATTACAAACCTATAGTAATCAAAACAGCATGATACAGGTATTAAAAAAACAGAAACACTCAATGTTTCTAAATCGAACTAGACAGTTTAAAAGGAAAAAATAGCAAAAGATAATCAAAAACTAATGTAGTGTTACATTTGAATGTTTGTGTTCTTTTCAAAATTCATATGTTGAAACTTTTTGCTAATGTGATAATATTAAGAGATGTGACCTTTAAGAGATTCTTAAGTCATGACTTGTAACTTTGAAGAATGGGATTTGTGACCTTATTAAATGGCTGGAGGGAGCTAGCTAGGCCCTCTTTGTTCTTCTGCTCTTCTGTCATGTGAGGACATGGAAATAGGTTCCTCATCTGACAATGGATGTTAGCTCCTTGATCTTTGGCTTCTCAGCATTCAGAACTATGAAAAATAAATTTACATGATTTCTAAATTACCAAAGCTAACATATTTTGTTATTGGCACTAAAATGAACTAAGACATGATATGAAGTCAGAGTCAATAGGCATTTTGTAGAGCTGGTGTAGAATTACATGGATGAATTTGAAAAAAGGTCTTAATGATTACTCAGTCTACACTGGAAAGAACCTCTCAAACCATCTGTGGAAATTTTAATTTTTGTTTGGATATTCAACATTCAAGCTCAAGTGCTTAATGGTAGATAAATTTTATAGAACATTTAGAAGTTCTCATCATCTAGCCCACTCCTTGATACAGAGGTCTACACACAAATATTCTCAGGCAAATCTCTTATAATCAACAGCAGATGGTCTTATTCAGTATCACCTTACTCTCCAGTAGCATTTCTCTTTTTCTTCCCTCTTCGTAGATGTTGTGCTTCAGTTATTTATTTACCAAAGACATTTTGTGCTGGTTTTTTTCCCTTTGCTTTTAAGGAAACATGAAAGTCCTCAAGTATAAACTATATCAACTGCACGGTACATTTGAATCGAATTCTATCTTTTCTGTAAAATATAATGCAGATTTGACCTTTTCCATGTGTCTTTCTATAATCATCTAAGTGAAGTGCAACCCTTTATTACAAGATATATGGTTTATATTGCCAAATATTTTCTTTGACACTTAGAACTAAATAATTTATTATTAACTTTACATTAGTGTTTGAGAATAGGAATTATATTTTATTATTTCTTAGGGTTTTTTTATTTTCCATATTTCCCAATGATTGCTCTTTGATTCACCAGATAATTAGTGATTTACACTGAACTGCAATTGACCACATCTAAACAATTTCAGAAATAAAAATTCACATATTCATAAATAAAAAGCATAAGAATCATAGGTTATCTTCAAACCACGCCAGGCATGTATTAGTTACTTAAACTGAACTTAGACAATGCATGTCCAGGTCATAAGTGCACAATTTACAAATATGCTTTATGAATAATCAATCCCAAGTTGAGATTGCATTTTCCATATATGTTGTCATGATATTTCCTTCTCCAAAATTTATGAAGTGGGTCATATGCTTCACATTTTATAAGTTTCTATTTTCTAGGGTGTACACAAGTAAACTAAGAGGAAGGGAAATATTATTAATAAGGCCACATATCAAGCTGAATAGAAGTAGGAGTGATTTCTCATAAAGACCAATGTTGAAATTTTGACTAAGCTTTAAATGGCAACTTTATTTTAGTAGCACTAAAAGCTAAAGAAATTATTGTGAATGATTCTGAGAAATGAGGCAATATGCCTAGGACAATTTCCTCAGGGGGAGGAGGAAATGGTTTCTTTATGAGCTTGAAACAACCAACTTCCATCAAAAATTTTGACACAGTATGATGGTGAGTTTAGGACTATTTAGACCAAATGCCTCCCAGAGTTTCATAATTCAAGGTGTAAAGAGCTTGGAAAAGGCCCAAAATGAAATGTAAAACATGACTAACATGACTAAATGTTTGAAAATAGCATTGCCAGTATAAAAGCTATATACCTTTTTAAAAAAATTACTGAAAATTGGTTCAATTTTATTTTCAATTCTTGGAGTATTTTTTTTTTTTAAGAGAAAGGTAGTCATATATTCTCCTCTCCACCAAAGACTCATTGGCATAAACGAAATTGAATTTCAATTGAATTTCCAGAAGAGGGAGAAAACCTATTTAAAAACATAATACATTAGAGCTGGGTGCGGTGGCTC
Organism: Graphiurus murinus; assembly: GCA_004027655.1. Lineage (NCBI taxonomy): Eukaryota > Metazoa > Chordata > Mammalia > Rodentia > Gliridae > Graphiurus > Graphiurus murinus. The sequence goes on along the minus strand of PVLC010008575.1, from coordinate 16,737 downwards.
ATGTTTGTAATCCCAGTATTTGGGAGGCTGAGATGGGAGAATTGCAGATTTGCGGCCAGCCTCAGCTACTTAGTGAGACTCTCTGCAACTTAATGAGACCCTGTTTCAAAAGAAAGAATAAAAAATAGGACTAGGAGTATAGCTTGGAGATAGAATGCCCCTGAGTTCAATCCCCAGCACTACAATATATATTATATATAACCACTCAAGGGGTATTTGGGGATGAAGGATAAGAAAATGTGCTTCACTGGGAACATAAAAATCTGAAGAAGTTTGAAAGAGACAGAAGAAGAAAATATGAATTTTTTAGTCATTAATGTCTTCTAGAAAGATTTTCACCATTTTCTAATGTTTCTCTCAGGTTTGATTCCATGCAATTTCTTTTTACCTTTTGAATCCTCTTCTGGGATTGGTCAAGCACATTCATTTTCTCTTTTCAATCTGCTTTTGACATTCACTTTTAGTTAATCATGTGATTTTCTCCCCTTGAACCCTGAGGTCCTTGAAGAGGTCTATAATCCATGACAACATAAAATAAAGTGAAACCCAATAAGTTCTTCTTAGGTATGGCGCCTATTTTCACATGTTTTTTGACTTGGCTGCTTTATTAGATCAAATCAATATCTATGAAATGTTTCACACTGATCCTCTTCAATAAAAGTTGTCTCATCATCTCTGGCACCAATATTAATTAAAGGGGCATTATAAGAACTGTTTGCAACATGTTTTGAAATGCTCAGATGATAGCTTTATAAAATGTATCACATTGATTAATATTTATTACTTATTTTAAAATTTATGTAGGCGCTATCACTTTAGAACATAGACATTTTGACAGGGATACTATTTTAGCAATTGAATAAAATGGATAGGAGGAAAGAATGTCCTACTTGCTGCTGTCAGATCAATCCATGCCTATGGATAAAAAAAAAATCTATACAATTAGGTACATGTGGTTTCAAAATTACTTGGATTTTATTATTTTTCTAAGTAACATACAGCCTATTCTCTTCCTGAATTGTTTATTTTGTAATTTTTACACTGTACTTCTATTGTTCTCTTACACACAAAAGAACCTATTTACTTTGTTCTGACTTATATACCTATCACCTTTTCTTTGGTCCATCATTCTGATATTCATACTTAATCATATTATTAATCATGCCTAGAGTCTCCCTTCTGATTTTATATATATATATATATATATATATATATATATATATATGTTTTATTCTCTTATTATTCTTCTACATTTCTATTATTTTCATTTTCACACATAATTCCTGAATGGAAGATTTATTTAAATTTAGAGAACATGCTGCTTTTAAGAATGAAGACCTGTTTACTTGATAATTGTATACATGGGGAGATATTTCAATAATTAAGGAAATTTCTGTAGATTTTCTTAAAACTACATTAATATAGTGTGGATATCTCAGAGAAGACAAGAGTAAGCACAGCATAGTAATTCTACTTTACATTAATAATCTCAGCACAAATAATAAGCTCCTAGGAATTTGTTTTCCCCATATGCAATTCATTGTCTTTTAAATGTTAAATAATCACTTTCTTCTGATCAGCACAGCAATCTCAGATATATCCAGGAAAACATTTTTAAAATTTTTTTAGTGCCTTCAATGATGTGGCCAAATGCCCTAAAGACTTTAATGCTTTCTCAGAAATTAAATATTTTGATATTATTTACAAATCTTCAAATGTTTAGAAAGCATATAGAAAATAGTAAATCAAATTAACTGTATTGTTTCTATTTCATAATAGAGATTATTTATTAAGTCTACTAACATTATCAACCAATATGCATAAATGATTTTTTATTACTTTGCTTTATGTCTGCCAGGATATCCTATGTTGACCTATGGTACCTGTCTACATTCTATAGGTTATCATATAATTCAATAAATATTCTAGTTATTTATCTTATTTCAATGGAAGAGCATATATATAGCTTACTTGAAGAGTCTGATTATATGGTCATATGCAAACTGTTTTCTGTCATAGAAAATGTCATTAAAATTTAAATTTAGTATTGTAGATAGCACACATAAATGTTTCTTTAAAAAGTCACTATTTGATCAAAATTGTGCCTTACTTGCATTTTCTCCCAGAAAACTGAAGGGAACAAAGTAATATCTGGGAACATGCATATGCTAATGCTTGAGGTTAAGAAAATATTTCAGATGGTGATGCTGAAATTATCTTACTAGTAGATTTTATTTTCTGTTTTATACTCTTTTGAAGACTACAATTTGCCCTTTATGTAATAAAAAAATTACAATTTGTCTTTAAAGTGTGATCAGATATGATTAATTCTAAACCAGTTACTTCAAGATGAACGAACACTACAATCCAAATGGACCTAACAGACATATACAGAACATTTGACCCAATAACACCTGAATACACATTCTTCTCAGCCATTCACAGAACTTTCTCCAAAATATATCGCATCCTAGGCCACAAAGCAAGTATCAGTGAATTCAAAAGAATACAACCTCTTCAAAGTAAATTCATTGAAGACACATAAACCAAGCATTTTAGATTAATTTTCCCATGGTTTGATAATAACTATTACTGTCCTTAGTTTTAATAATTAAAAACTCAGAGTACTGCATGAGCCTATATCAATCTATATGATAGTGTAAATCTACAAAGATAAATGCTATTTGATCTTATTCATATGTGAAATCTAAAACAGTTGAACTCATTGAAGTTGAGAGTAAAATGGTAGTTAAAAGAGGCCAGGGAGTGTGGGAGTATGAGCCACAGGGAAATGGTTGATCAATGGGACTCAGTTAAAATTAAACAAAGGTAAGATGTTACAATGTGCTATTGCACGTGAGGGTTACTTTAAATAAAATGTACTCTATAAACTGTATATATATATAATATTCATGTTATATATATTATATAGTTTAAAAACTAGAATAAAGAATTTTTGATGTTTTTACCACAAAGAAATCTTAAATGCTTGAGGTGATAAATATGTTTAAACTAATTAAACATTGCATTATACTATTAATACATTTACTGAAACATCATATGCAATTTTTATAGTTAAAATGATAAACTTAAACTTTAAAAAGTAAAATATATGTAATTACCACTAAAAAGTCATTCTTCACAGTTTTAACTTTCAAAGAATAGTATTTTTACATTAAAAATTAAACTCATTTGTATTACCACTTCAGGAAAGCAAATGTGGTTAAGTAAATATGTTTAATATCTTAAGCTTTTTATTATATTATATACTATCTTGTAACAACCATGAGAAATATTATACAAAATTAAGCAACTAATTTATATGATGTCTGAATGAATGATAACATCTATTCTATAGTAGATGATAATAATCATGAAGAATGAAGTAATTGATTCTTAAAACAGAAATTTGTAAGATTCTCACTTTTCTTAGAGTTTCAATTTTTATTTTAATTTGTATTTGCATCTCTACAATGATGTGATAGCAATTAAATGGCACTCACATATAGTACCATGTAGGTAAAGGTTACAGCTGTACTATGGATTGAAGAAATTCTGTGCAGTGGACAAATAGTTGGTAGAGCAATAACATTTGCACCTTATAAATATGGTGTTCTGTTCCATTTGCACCTACACATTTTGAATAACTCTACTCCTTTGCTGTTATTTGAACACCCTGTTTAATTACTGTATACCTGAACCCAAGAAATGAAAGCAGTCAAAACATTCATAAATTTTAAAGAATTCTAATTGAAGAATGATAACACCCTGGGCCCTTAACCAAATTATCAAGAGTCGATCAGCTGCACTGTCAATAACTTCATTGTGTTCTCTTTACTGGTTTCTGCACTTCAGAATGAAAGACACTTTTTTGTGCTAAAGAGAGTTAGGGATTATACTCTGTAAGAACTCCTATGGATGATGGACGCCTAAGTGATCTCCTGCTGCTGCCCTTGGACCGTGAAGCAGTGGAGAATACTAATAGCAACAAAGCAAGAACAGTTTTTGCTAGTTTAAGATCATGCCAGTTTGTATTGATGTAAACAGGGATTTGATGGATGCAATGATCTGTCTGCTAGCCACAAGCAGCACATAAAACTTATTTTAAATTGTTTATCCTCTTAGATTTCATCTGAAATTCAGGACGGACTGTGACTGAACTGATGATAATATTGGAATATGACTTTGAGGCATACAATTAAACTAGCACACAGCTTCTTTTTCTCACTGTGTCTTTTTGCTTCCTGTCAGTTACCATCCCCACAGAATTTATTGGGAGCAAAATGAAACTTTAAAAGAGAAAAATGAAAAGAAAAAAATGATACTCAGGGAAGACCTACTGCTTCAAATCAGGGATGAACGGAGAATATAGCAGTTTGGGCTGTAGAAGCAGCATTTAGGGCCCTAACATAACTGCTGATTTTCACACCATATTCTATCAGTAAGGACGTGTCTGGGATATACAGTACCTTGCAGTGAGTGACTCTCCCACAGAGAAAACCTGTTTTAAGATTCTCTCCTCTGTGAAGCTTTCCTCTCCAGAATTCACAAAATACATTCTTGTTTTCCAGACTCAGCATTAATCTCGCTTCTGGGTAATAGTTATGTATGTCTTGGCCTAGAAATGGCACCCCTGGAGTGAATCATTGTAACAGTAACTAATGTGAAAAGTTGATTTGCAGATTTTCCTTTGCCAAATGCTGGTTGCATGGCATTATCACAAAGCATTTCTTCTTCCAGCATCACAAAAGTGGAGAGGATTGACATTTCTAGAGACTGAAGTGCTGAAATGGTTGAAAAGAAAGGTAAGGACTAGGTGCAAAACAATAAGCATGACTCCCTAATTCCTTCATCTCTGTTTGATTAGCCCAACCTGGCACCAGCTGAATGGCATCATGCCTGCCTGACAAATGCCAAATATCAGGGGCACAGAATATCAGAGCCAAAGCGTGTAGAATAATTTTATAAATCAAATTTGTCTCAGTGACACACAAAGCAAGTTATATATGAGCAGCTGCTATTTCTTATATTTCCTTTACAAGAGAAATCCTATAGAAATTCTTCTTTCTACATAGCAACCTGTTTCACTGTAAACTGTTTCCCTCCCTCTTTTTGAAACATCTCCAACTCAATAATGTATACTTATTTCTATGCCTCTCAGGTCCAATTCTGTTATAAAGGCTTTTGTTCTCTTTTCATCTTCTAGCTCTTCTTTCCCCAGGCTATGTACTGGATCCTGATTTCTGACCTACCCAACAAAAATATACTACTGCTAGAGCAGAATTCTATGGGAATGCTCTAATGAACCATTTAAACTAAGTTGTTAATTGAAGACAAGTCTGCATATATTGTTCCATCATGGAGCATAAATCCTATTTCAAATTAATGCGAAAGGAAGAAAGTGAAGGTATGATATTTCGAGGCAGCATATTCTCTTTTATGCCTCAAATGTCACTACAGGAAGTGTGTTCTCTCATTTGAAATAGCCCTCCCAAGAGGATACCTAAGAAGGAGAGGAGACAACCAACATGCATCTCAAAGGGATGAGAACAAGTCCCATAGGGGATTATATTGTATCCCTGAAGGATTGACTAAGAAAAATTATCTTTGCTTCTGGTAGAAAGTAATACATTATATCAGAATGACAGACATCTGCATAAGTTGAATTTTTCTCTAGTATAAGGCCAAATATTAGAAAAATTTCCTACAAAATTGAATTATGCTGTTTCAAACATTATCTTTTCTTAGGTCATATGCCCTTTCTAGATTTCCATTGAGGCTATTTCTATCCATTGCTATTTTTATGTGGTAGTGGTAAGAGATGGCATTGATTTGGCTTACAAACTTATGGATGGACTTTCTAAAGCCCAGGTTATTTTTCATTTAACCTTGAATCACTAGCCTAAAGTTAGATGACAGTGGAGGAAAGATGCTCGTGACTTCTTTTTTTACCTCTGTATACCACAAAGGAAATAGTCTTTCATCAAATATCAACACAAAACTGCAAATATGAATACAAAACTCAGTGCTCACCATGAAAATTCTTCCTCATCCTAAGTCACTACTAAAAGAAAAACCCATATTGTTATAACTATAAGCATAATAACTTATATTTGCATGGTAAATTATAGCTTTCACAGAATTTATTCATTTATTCTTACAACAACTGCATGGCATTTATACACTTTAAAACTAAATATAGCTTAATGGCTCATACAATCGTGTGAGTTTTGGAGAACTAGTACATTGGAGAAAACTTTTAGCCTGAAAAAATTTTGTTTTGGATTAGGTTTTAGTATTTTACTGCATTTTTTAGATGCAATAAATTCATATATCTAAAATGCAGTATATTCATATATATGCACATATATATTGAATAGTTAACGAAAAAACAAAAGCAGCTCTAGAACCTAGATTTTCTAAATCCTTATTCAAGAGTTTCTTAATCTTCTCTATGTATTCAAATGCAGGATAATATACCTCTTAATCAAAACAAACAATTACCAGCTTCTATTTATTCTCCAAAGCTGCCAATATTGCTACTCTTTGATATCCATGCCAAAAGGTTTCAATGACTGTGAATATAGCCATGTGGCTACTCTTGAATTATCATAAACTATTCATGGAACTCCTATTGTGTTCAATGGCTTTTTCTAAGTCCTACTGAGGAAAGTGTATTTTTCTCTGCTAAAAAGAGTTCACAAAAATCAATGACCATCAATTAAAAATTATTTTCAGTCTTTATTAGCATTAAATCTGTGAACAGGAGAAAGAGACTTATATTAGGGCTAAAAGCAGAACAATATAATGAAGAAATAGCATTTATTTTATTAAATGCATTTCTTTAATTAAATTTCCTCTTAACTAATAATCCATTTCATGTGAAGAATTGTAGTTCATTTATTCCACAATCTAATATTTTCTTCTCAAGCTGATATTTTTGAAGACTTAAACAGGTTTATCCAAATATAATAGAAAATAATATATTTTATTTATATAGCTTTTATTTTTCTAAATAGTTATATTTATGCTTTGCAATTTCAATATAAATTTAAATGACAGAAATTAGGCATTATTGTCTCTATTTGGCAGAGGAGAATTTGACCATCTCCCAATAGCTAGGTAATAGCAGAAGAAACCAGGAAAAATCAAATCCTCATTCAAATATTCATGGTTTAAAAATAATTTTGAAGCTGTAGAGTATTTGAATATGTCTGATGCTGACCTGAGACAATTCCTCCACTAATAGGAAGATGTGGTAATTGAAGAATATAAACCAGGAAATATAAAAAATGTTAATGGCAGGCATGTCTAATAATAAAATTAGAAAAAAAATAGACATTTTTTATTGCTACTTTTTGTCTGACTCCCAAAGAAATAGGCATTGGAAGACAGTTATGCTCTTGGACATATCTACTAAGAAGTAAATTTGGCAATTTATTTCAGGACGGGATTTTCCAGAGAAAGAAAAACATGAATGGAGACACAACTCCAGTGTGGACTAATTTCTCTGAATAGTTTATATGTTCTTAGAAGTTCAGGCAATGCAAAGGCTTGTCTCTAACACAGATTTCAAATTAATTGTGAAGGTTTTATTCTCTGAACATATATTAAGTTGAAGTGTTACCATACATTCACTTTTGTTTTTGTAATAAAACCTGAGGGAGAAAAATAATCCTCTTCTTATTTCCTGCCAACTGGAGAACCATCACATGACCTGTACTGTGCCAGCCAATTAGAGATGCAGCAGTGGCAGTGGGAAGGCTGATGATAATTCAGGAATGATTGATCCAGTGACATGGCAACAACTATCCAATATCAGCTTTGACAGTGCAGCACACAGAGGAAAATATTCTTGTGGCAGAATTTGTTTGATCTTTCCTCCCTAGTTTCCACTAAAGTCTGTTATCCCAAACAAGTCACTGATTCTGCCTATGGTTATTTCCTTCTCCATTGAAGCTAACTTCAGTAGTTTTTCTGTAGTTTGTAAATTATATGTTTGACAAATTCAAGAATGTATGATAAAGAAGATATAGGTGTATATGTGTCTTATGAGTCACAGTAGATTACAGAAACATGCTTAGATCCAACCATACTTCAATTGTCATACATATCTTTAGTATGTCCTTTCAATGGTCTTGTTTGAAAGCAATGAAAGTTAGCAAATTGTAAAATATCCACAAAACAAGAGAAAATATTATATTTGAGTAGAAGGAGAATATTTATTCCAGTGAAATAAGATAAAAGAGTAAGAAGAGAAGTAGATGTTATTATTTGAAAGAGAGAGGCAAGATAGCTAAGGGTCTTGATGCTACTGTGGCCCTTTATCTCACAGGGAATTTTTGATTGATAAATAAAACATTCAAACTCTGAGCTTCTCTGCTTTGAATGTTAGAGATATAAACTGTGAAAAATGTCAAAATACCTAGCTTATATAGTAATAATGAAAAGTATGACCTGCTATTATAATTGTAGATAGAAACATGATGAGCTTGATTAACCTAATTCTCCAGTCACCAATCACCAATTTCTCTCTCTCTCTCCCCCCTTCCCCATCTCTATCTCTATCTCTATCTCTATCTCTATCTCTATCTATCTCTTCGTCCCCCCTTTCTCTCTCTCTCCAGATCCTTCACAACATAACAAAACCAGGCTATATCATACCGATTTTAGAAACCTTTGTTCTTACATACACTTGTAGCCACTGTGATTTCTTTCTCCTTAGTGGAATTTATCCAAGTATTCGTGGTGCCTTGCTGCCTTTACTTTCAGTTCCCATTTTTATAAATCTGAATTTCTTCCAGATCCTTCCCTGAAATAATCTTATCAAATCACAATTCACTGCCAAGTTGTCATATACAGTGACCACTGGGGTCTACTCTGTCAACCCATCATCATCTTGACAATGTGATGTCTCCCACACTCATGAATTACCCCCGTCATTTTGGGTACTGTGAGGTCTAGCTATGATGCCTTGCCAGAGGAGGACCAAGAACAAAGGAACAAAGAAAGGGAAATGCCCCTTGACCATTGCCCAGCCTGGAGATGACCTGATCACGAACCCATCAACCATTGGCTTACATGATTACTCCTGTACTCCCCACATCCTTGCCCCATAAAAAGCCCCAAGTTGTAAGGAGGCAAGCTTCTGACTCTCATGGTTTCACCGCGCCCCCCATGAGTTGCCTCCCTCAGGCTTTATTCCGGCTTTATTCCTTGCTATCAGGTTGTGTTATCTTTGTCCCAATATACCCCAACAGTCATGAGATCACATTCACATGGCTGATTCTCAGCCTCACCGAGTGTTTCCACTCAGGCTCCTTTCTGTATCCTCCTAATAAACCTAAAATCTAAATGTTGAATTACCTTGAAATTTTTACCTTAGACGTTTTCTTCTCCTAGCTATACTCATTCTTCAAGTGATCTTATTTACTTCCATGGCCTTCAACAAAATCTCTATAGATTAACACTCAATTATATGATCTGTTAATATCTAATTGATAAATTAATATTGAACCACCTACGAAACTCTTCTAAAGTCTGGCCCACTTCAATCAAGGCATCTTACTCATCCAGTTACACAAGAAACTCTTGGAGTTTCCCATAATTTTTTTTTCTGTAACATTCACCCTCAAAATTCAAACTATTACCAAAATACTGTCACTAAAGTTCCAAATGCAACCTAAACTCAACCACTTCTTATTCATTCTTACACAAGCAGTATTGTGTTGGGCTACTAAAATGACCTCACAATCAATATCTTTGGTTCCACCAATGCCTCTTTGTAGATTATTTTCTGCACAGTATTCAGAATGTTACTTTTAAGTGTAGGCCACAGTATTCATTTGTCTATGCAAATGCACTGATGGTATGCTACACAATGCAGAAAGAAAACCCACACACACACACACACACACACACACACACACACAATACTTAGCATAGTGTATAGTTCCAAACACATTTTCCAACTCTCTCACACACTACCATCAATTAATTCTCAACTCTGACCACTATTCCAGTCTGACTGCATTCCTTGCTGTTCCTCATGCTATGTAAGGACTTTTCTATTTGCTGTTCTTCTTCTTTATCAATCACCCAGTGACCACTTCATTTCCTTAGTAATTTCTGGTCTCTGTTCAAATGTCACTTTATGATAAACTCCATGAAAACTACATGCAAATATCACACAGCTCTCTATCCTATTTCTCATAAGCTATTTTCTATAATCTTTTACCAAGTAAAAGAATTTGCTTATGATATGTGTCCTCTTCAGGGAAATGTTTTGAAAAAATTATTTCCCACTTGAAGAAGGAAAATGAATGCATTTCTTGGTCCTCTTCCATCTAGATAAGACTTTGCAACTATTTCTGGCCAGTGCTAGAGAAAGTTATTTATGCCACACCACATAATGTCCCTCAATCTCTCCCATATGTTCTTCTTACTCATGCTGATGAAAATGAAGGACTAAGATATGAGAAGCCATGTGAGAGAAAGAACCCAGATCTGATGTTACTGCCTAGGACAAGGTTACCCACAGTACACAATATTAAAAAAAAATCTACATTGGATTTTCATGAAGCAGAAACAGAATTTTAGAATTACACTATTGTTCATCCCAAAAAGGCAGTTTTCACTAACACAGCTAGTAGAAACTTGGTGTTAAGTAAGCATTATTCTGATGCTTGGTAAAAATGGTAAGAAAGACATAACCAAGGCTATTACAGTAGCTATTGCAATAAGAAAGAATGATAACTTTCAACTCAGAATATAAGAAAAAAAAAACATTTGGCCAAGGAGTAAGGTAAGAAAGTCACTGGGTAGAAAATGAATAAGAGGAGCATAAGGGCTACAGTGATTTTTTATCCTAACCTGAGCTAACAACACTCTTGCAAAAGGCAGGCCAATAATTTATATTTCAAAAGTGGGGATGAGGAATTTGCTCAAATATCAAGCACAATCAGATATCAAGGAGAGTGTAATGACATAGCAGTATTCTTTGCTAAGACTGGGCTGGGTAGGTTGAAAGCAGGATGTGCCCAAGGTCAAGATGTAGTTGAAAAGGATCAGAGGTCAAGAAGAGCCTTTCGCCTTAGTAGTGAAGTAAGTCAACACTGAGTCTTGTGACTGGTATTATGAACTTCTTAACTTAAATAGTGTATATTACAAAAGCATGGTCATCTTTTTGAACTTTTTGCCTTGTTTTTCATTCTCTGGCTTAATTCTGATAAGCTCTCCTCTATTTAAATAAATATGAAATTAAAAAGACTTGTCTTCATATTGGTTTTATTTGTATAATGAGAAGTTCTTAGAAGATGGGCTATTTTTATAAGGAGCATCTAGAATATTTTTCATACTGTTATACAACTAGATATTATTGTCTAATCCTAAATTTTAATATGGAATATCTTAGTATCTGTACAAGTTGAGTTTTAGGTATTGGTTTCTTAAACATTTTATAAAAACTAAAAGTATGTCATGCTTTACTAGACACTTGATAAGTTAATGAAGAGATTGTAGGGAGTATAACTAAAGTTTAGCAAAAGTATATTAATATTTGAGGTGTCCTAAATAAGTCATATTTTATATTAAATTTAATAGAATCAGGAAAAAATGGATTAAAGCACATAGGAAACAAGAGTGTTTTGACATTTTAGATTTGGAAGCATAGTATTTAGTATTTCAAAATGTGAATTGTGGTATTTATAAGAGCTAGGGAATTAAAAAAATGCTTTTAAACTCCTTTCAAATCTACTTGTGTGTTTTAAAAGTATATAGTTTATTAGATAAAGATATTATAAGTACTATATGAGATAGTAGCACTAATAAATAAAAACTGACAAATAATGAATATCACAATCTATGCTTCTAAAAATCAAAATACAAAGCATGAGTGGAGTGTGAAATGGGACAGAAGGAGGTAAAAATCTAAGAAGTATTTTAAAGTTATGAATTTGTGAGCTTAAAAATTTACTAATTTTAAAGATGTATTGAGCTAGTATCAAAAATGAATTGACCTTTACTTCAAGAGGGTTATAGTATAAATAATCATTTTTACCAATCAATTTTGAATGCTTTAGTATCCAATTAATACATTCATTACTAAAATGTTACATTGATAAAAGCTCCAACATTTGTCATTTTCCAGTATCTATCACCTGATATGCATCAATAACTATAAAGAATAAATGAGATTGGGATAGGAATGGTAATCATTGTATAAATATAAAATGAAATAAAAAATTTAGACAAAACTGATCATATTTTATTTACATTTCAAAATGTACCATGAGTTAGTCAGAACTATATTTCCTACTTGCATGTGAATGCCAATGTTAGAGATATAATAGATGGAGACATAAGAAGCTAAAATCTCTTTTTAGTAATCATGTAGGCCAGAGGTACAGGAGAACAAAGTTATAGTAGTGGTAATGCGATTGAAGAAAGAACAAGAATACTTGAAGTATATCTTTTATTTTCCCTGATAGGAAAGACTGTGACATTTCCCAGTAGGAAAGAATGGCATGGTTTTCTTGGTGGTAAAAGCACAAAAGCTGAAGAAATAAAAAATAATCAGGAGACTTTTTCTAGAAGTAAAAACAACTTTACATTTTTTGCCAATTTAACTGAAATTCAGCAATGTTTAAAATATCAAGACTCCCACATAATAGGATTACATATATAAGTAAGTGAGTGCACCTTTCAAATATTAACATAAGTCCTTAGAAGTTAAGGTACATTTCCAGATAAATGCTACATAAATTTTGTTGAAAATTTTCTTGGTTTCTCAGTCAGGTGAAAATTAAAAATGAAAGTTATATGGTCAACTGAGCATACAAGTTACAAAATAAAAATCATTCAAATGATTCTGCAATTTACTACAACTTCTCATGTTTTTATCCACAATTAAGATATGAAGAAACTAAGTTAAATGATATTTTCAATATTTAATTGCCATTGTCTAATGACTGGTTTATATAACAACACCCATGTTTTAGGTGAAGGTAAAATGCCATAAGTTGACACAGTTTCACACTTGCATTTTGCAATTTGAGGCTTGAAAAACTATTAAAATATGTGCTGATAATTTCATTTTTGCTTATAGTACTTGTTGCTGACTCTCTATTCATTTACTAAGAAATCTTATCTAGCTAGTGTCAAAAAAACTTACCTTTTCTTCAGGATGGTTATATTGCACTTTTTCAAGTCAATAATAAATTTAATTATGCCAATTTATATGTGATAAGAAACTTGCAATTCTGTGCAATTGTATTAACTCAATTTTGGTATTTATGTACCTTACAGATATTATATTTTATTGCATTTTACAAAAGAACACTGCCTCCTTTTATAACAGTATAAGGACAGTATTACAAAGAAGATTTAATTGAAAACACATTTTCATCTTATCCTGTGGTCTTTCATCCAAATAGTAAATCGATTTGTTATATGTTATATGAAAGTTGGTTTTGAATATAATTTTGTCTTTTAAAAACTTTACTGACAGACAAATGGGAATGAACCTACCATATGATCCAGCAATACCACTTCTGGGTATCTACCCAAAAGAATAGAAACCAAACTATCAGACCAATGCATGAGTATCTATGTTTATAGCCGCACAATTCACAATTGCCAAACTATGGAACCAACCAAGATTTTCATCAACAGATGAATATATTATAAAACTATGGAATATGTACACAATATGATTTTACTCAGCCATAAAGAAGAACAAAATCATGTCATTTGCAGGGAAATGGATGGAACTGAAAAACATTATGTTAAGTGAGATTAGTCAGTCACAAAAAGTAAAAAAAAAATCATATTCTCTCCCTAATATGTGGAAGTTAGAGAGAAAGTGGGACATAAGAGGGACGTTAGACAAAGAAGGAGAAACCTTAGATGAGCAAAGAAGGTGACTTTACTGAAGGTGATGGTGGGGGGAGGGAAACACCCTAATGCATATGATGTACTTTCACAATCATATCAAAGTTAATCACTAAACTAAACTTGAGAAGGAGAGTGGGGGAGGGAGTGGGATGAGAATTGGAGAAGGGTTAAATGAGAGATGTGTGCATGTATGCCTTTACCAGCTTGTACCTAACAAAGATGTATGATTACAATGCACCAATAAAAAAATTAAATTTAATTAAAAAAAACTTTGCTGAGCAATGTTATCTTGGCCAGTGTTTATTTTTTACTGTTTAATTATATTTTCATACTTTTATTAGTGCATTTTAATTATACAATATGGTGAAGTTCAAAATGATACAAATATTCATGAACATAGAACTTGGTATATTTCCTTCTGCATCCCACCCTGCAGCTTCTCCCACCTCCCTCCCCATACATGTTAGTAAGATTTGTAATAATACCTTCATATATTGCCATACATTATTTGAACCATTTCCTTTTTCAATCCTCTTTTTTCCCCTCCCTATTTCTTTCTCCAAATCCCCTTCCACTACTCTACTGGTCTCTCTCATTTATCTAAAGCCCCAATATTTCCTATTTTCTCTCTAGCTTCCACATGTGAAAGAAAACATACAACATACAACATAATATATATCTTCAGTCAAAAGAAAATGGAAACACAATATAAATGCTTACAAGATGCAGTGAAAGAAGTTCTGAATAGAAAGGTCAAGACGATAAACATCTACATTAAAAAAAAATGAAGTCAAATAAAGAATGAAGTCAAATATATATATATATATATATATATATATATCCTTTATTTGCCTTCATATATATATATATATATATTCATATATATATTCTTTATTTGAGTTACATATATATATATATATATATATATATATAAAACTCAATCATATAAGCCCAAAGCAAGGAGAAAAAAGGAAATAAAAATAAGAGCAGAAATGAATAAAATAATGACTACAAAAATAATAGAAAAAACACTGAAATGAAAAGATGAGCAAAATTGGGAATTCTTTAGCTAGACTCATAAAAAAGAATACAAAAATAAACATCCTAAGAAATTAAAAAGACATTTTAACTGATGCCGTATAAATATAGGCAATCTCAAGAAAGTAGTAAGAATGATTATACAACAATCAGGTAACCTAGAAAAAATAAATTCCTAGACAAAGACAACCTACAATACTGAATCTTGAAGAAATAGAAATTTTGAAAAGACTATGAATGAGTACGGAATCAATAATCAAACACCTGTCAATGAAGAAAAGCCTAGGATCTAATGGCTTTATTGGAGAATTCTATCAAGATTTAAAAAATTAAAGTCATTCCTTCCTAAATTATAACCAAATAATTGAAGGAAAGTGAACATCTCCAAATTAATTTTATGAGACCACTATTACCCTGATAACAAAGAACATTACACGAAATTATGTGTCAATAACCTTGATGAACACAAATGTAAAAAATCCTTCACAAAATACTAACAAACCAAATTTGATAGTAAAATAAAACAATAATATATCATGATCAATTGGGTTTATCTCTGCAATTTAAAAATGGTCCAACATACACAAATGAATCAATGTGATAAGACACACTAACAGAATGAAGGACAAAAATTAATTTATACAATAAGAGAAGAAAACAAAATGGACAAATTTGATATTGTTTCACAATCAAAATTCTCAATGTTTTAAATGCAAAGGGAATGTACAACAGAAAAATAGGGACCATGCATAAGAATTCTGCAGCTAACATCATACACAATTGTGAAAAATCTGAAAGTTTTTGCTTTCAGATCAGAAATGAGTCAAGGATGCCCTCTCTCCCCATATCTTTTCAATATAGCACTGCAAATCTTAGCACAGTAATCAGGCAAAATTAAGTAAAAGCCATCCAAACCAAAAAGGAGAAAAATCTTCCCTATTTGCTAATGAAATGATGTTATAAGTAAATAACCTCAAATACTCTACCTAAGAATAGAAGCAATATACAAATTTAGTGAAGTTGCAGGTTACAAAATTAGAATAAAAATTATATATAGTATGAGAAATAAATATTTAAAATATCAATCTTATATACCATACTAACAAAAAAGTACAAAACATTTGGAAATAAATTTAACGAAAGAAGAAATATATGGAAATTGTTAAACTGAAAACTATAAAACATTATGAATGAAATAAAAGACAAATACATACAGATATAGTCCTTGTTCATTAATCAGAAGCATTAATATTACTAAAAATGAACATGGTACTAAAAGTGATTTACAAACTTCAATATAAACTCTATGAAATATCAATAACATTTATTAAGAAAAAGAAAAAAATATCAATCCTAAATTTTGTATAGAAACAATGAAGTCCCTGAATAGACAAAATGATCTCGAGTGAAATGAACAGTCAGAAGCATCACACTACCTATTTTCAAAGTAAGCTACAAATCTGTAATGATTAAAACAACATGGTATTGGCATATAATGGAATTGGCATAGAGTCCAGTAAAACAGATTAAAGAGCCCAGAAAAAAAAAATGCATTAACAATCAATTGATCTTCAAAAAAGTTAAAACACAATAAAAAAGACAGTTTCCTTTAATGATATAATTAGGAAAGATTGATATTATTATGCAGTAGAATAAATTTGAACTCTTACCTCATAACATATACATAAATTAACTCAAAAGAGATTAAATTCTTAAATAGAAAATCTGAAACTCTTAAACTAATAGAGGAAAAATAGAGAAAATGCTTCTTGCAATTGGCCGTTGGTCTGTTTTTTTGTTTTTTTT